>PVJN01028740.1:0-26968 GCA_004026805.1 Lasiurus borealis
CATAAAGCCCTCTAGAAAGATCTGTATTTCAAGGGGGGGAGGGGAGGAAGGAAGGAGAAAAAGAAGAGAGTAAGAGGGGAAGGAAGAGAAAAAGGAGAAAAAAAAAACCAAGAAAAATAATTTTTCCCAAGACACGAATTTTCATAGCAACCTAATGAGCTATCCGTGAATCTGTCCATTTCTTTATATCTCCGCTGTCCCCATCCTAATCTCAATCAGTATCATCTATCGTGGAGCCTTTTAAAAAAGATGTTAAAAATCTGAAAAAAAGGAAATGCAGCATCTGCCTGTCCATTCTTGCTGCTATAACAAAATACCACAGACAGGCCAAAACCGGTTTGGCTCAGTGGACGGAGCATCGGCCTGCAGAATGAAAGGTCCCAGGTTCGATTCCTGTCAAGGGCATGTACCTTGGTTGCGGGCATATCCCCAGTGGGGGGCATGCAGGAGGCGGCTAATCGATCTCTCTCTCTCATTGATGTTTCTAACTCTCTCCCCCTCTCCCTTCCTCTCTGTAAAAAATTCGATAAAATATATATTTAAAAAAATACCACAGACTGGATGGCTTATAGACAACAGGAATGCATTTCTCACAGCTCAGGAGGCTGTAGGCCTGAGGTCAAGGTAAGGTTATCTTCGAGCTGCTCATTCTCGCTGTATCCTCACATACTAGCCAGGGGCTCTAGATGTCTCAGGAACTATTTTTTTTAACGTTTTTTATTGATTTGAGAAAGGGAGAGGGAGAGAAGCATAGACAGAAGAGAGAAACACCGATCTGCTGCCTCCTGTATGCACCCCAACCAGGGATCAAGCCTGCATTCCCAGACATGTGCCCTCACTGGGATTCCAACCAGTGACTACTTTTCAGGGCACAGGACGACACTCCACTAACTGAGCCGCACCGGCCAGGTGCCTCTGGAGCTGTTTTTAAGGCACTGATCCCATGAAGCTCGGCCCTCATGAACTGAGCACCTCCCAAAGGCCCCACCGATTTACCTTTGGGGGTTAGAATTTCAACATCGGAGTTTTGGGGTAACACACATACTCACCCCACATCAGCATCCTCAAACCTAACATCCTTAACATCCAGGTGTTCCAGTGGCGTGACCTTGGCAGGAATTCCAGATCTCTGAATTCCCTGGGTTCCTGCCTGTTTCCTGAACCAGATCAGTGCTTTCAGGTACTTGACAACTTTCCAATAAATTCCTTTTCTGCTTAAATTGGCTGGAGTGAGGGCCTGTAATGCTCTACCAAGAACCTTTCCTGAACAATGCCATGCCTTTTTCCTTTCTTTTTTTTAAAAGCCCTGTCACTCACTAAGTATAACCTTCCAAAACTGCATATGATTAAAAAGCTGAAATGCTAAATGCCATGCACATCATCAACCTCTTGAAAACAGCTTGCAACAAGAGCAATGAGTTTTATTTATTACTTTGATTAAATCCAATCCTCTACCTACTCTGAGTTTGCAGCTCAGCAGCTAACCATGGCTGAAGAAACACAATCTTACTGACTGGGCTAATTTTCAATTCCGGACTTCAGAATGGACACTCCCCACCACATTCCCTTCATTTCTTCACTCTTTACCTTCCTAGAGCACTGGTTCACACCTTCTCCCCTCTCCTCAAACTTCCCACATCTCTTCCCCATCCTTCCTTTCAGCTGACGGCAACTGTTCTATGGTCCACTGAAAAAACATAGGCAGTGAACTTACAGAAAGAGAGATCTAAAAAGCAATCCCATTTACCATCCCACCAAAAAAATAATAAAATACCTAGGAATAAACTTAACTAAAGAGGTAAAAGACTCAGAAAACTATAGGACGTTGAAAAAAAGAGATAGAGGAAGACATAATCAGATGGAAGAACATACCATGTTCATGGATTGGTAGAATCAACATCATTGAAATGTCCATACTACCCAAAGCAATATATAGATTCAATGCCCTCCCCATTAAAATACCAATGGCATATTTCATAGTCTCCTACTATGATTTGAATTGCTGTGAATCTCTCCATTGATATTCTCCAGGACTTTATGTACTTGGGTGCTGCTGTATTGGGTGCTTATATGTTTAAGTTATTTCTTCTTGTTGGATTGCTCCCTTTAGTATTATGGAGTGGCCTTCCTTATCTCTTATTATGTCCTTCACTTTGAGATCTAATTTGTCAGATATAAGTATTGCTACCCCAGTTTTTTTTTCATTTCCATTTGCCTAAAAAACCTTATTCCATTCCTTCACCCTCAGGCTATGTGCGTCTTTTTTTCTGAGGTGGGTTTCATGTAGACAGCAGATATATGGGTCATGTTTTCTTATCCAATCCATTACCTTATGTCTTTATTTGGGGTATTTAATTCATTGACATTTAAAGTTATATGGATAGGTACTTATTTGTCATCATTTTTATTCTTTACCCGTGTGTTCCTTCTTCGCTTCCTATTTCTTTCTTTCTTTCTTTCTTTCTTTTAGACCCTTTAGCATTTCTTGCATTTCTGGTTTGATAGCAATAAATTCCCTAAATCCTTTTTTGCCTGTGAAGCTCCTGATTTCACCTTCAATTTTGATTGATACCCTTGCTGGGTACAGTATTCCTGGATTAAGACCCTTGCTTTGCATGACTTTGAATATTTTGTTTCATTCCCTTCTGGCCTGATGAGTTTCTGTTGAGAAATCAGTTGCTAGTCTGATGAAGGGTTCTTTGCAAGTAACTTTCTGTTTCTCTCTGGCTGTTTTTAAGATTCTTACTTTGTCGTTGGTGTTTGCCAATTTAATTATAATGTGCCTTGGCATTGGTCTTTTGGGGTTCATTTTGCTTGGGACTCTGTGAGCTTCTTGGATTTGTGTGGGATTTTTCTTTCCTATATCAGGGAAGTTTTCTGTCATTATTTCTTCAAACAGATTTTCTATTCCTTGCTCAGTTACCTCTCCTTCTGGAACCCCTATTATGCGGATGTTGTTTTGTTTTGTGTTGTCCCCAAGTTCCTTTAGACTCTCTTTCTTGCTTTTTAAATTTTTTTTTTCTAGAAGCTGCTCTATTTGGTATTTTTTCCTACCTTGTCTTCTAGCTCACTGATGTGGTCCTCTGTTTCATCTGCCTCCTGTATTTTTAAAAATATACATACATTTTATTGATTTGTTACAGAGAGGAAGAGGGATAGTTAGAAACATCAATGGGAGAGAAACATCGATCAGCTGTTTCTGTACACCTCCTACTGGGGATGTGCCCACAACCAAGGTACATGCCCTTAACCAGAATCGAACCTGGAACCCTTCAGTCCTCAGGATGATGCTTTATCCACTGAGCCAAACTGGTTAGGGTCTACTCTTGATGCTTTCTATTGAGTTCTTTACAGCAGCAATGTCATTTTTCATTTCTTCCTCGTTCTTCTTCATTTAATCTTGATTCTTACACATGTTGTCAAATTTGTCTTCCATTTATGACCATTTCTCTGAATTCTTTTTCTGACAGGTTGCTTGCTTCCATTTCATTTACTTTCCTTTCTGGTGATGCCTGCTTTTTTTCATATGTGGGCTGTTTCTTTGGCTCCCCACTCCAGGTGTCTGGTTATATAGTTTTCTCTCTCCTGTGTTGATTTAAAGGCACAAAATACAACACAACCAGGTACAATGCACAAGGCACTGAACAGAAAGGTATACACGATATTAATAACCCCAAATAAAGGTAACCACCAGAGAAAGGCAAATTAGAGAATAGAAGAGAAAGGAGGAAAAAAAGAAAGAAAGGAGTGGAAAAATGAAATTGGGGAAAGGAAAAATAAATTGAGAAAAAAGAAAAAGAATAAGAAAGAAGAGGGAAACAAACTATAGATATTGAGAGAAAACTTCAATAGAACAGCCACTTATCCCAACAAATGCCAGTAACAAGTACCTGGAGATGAATACAAACTACAAACAACAACTAATATCAAGTGAGGCGAGGGAAAACAGAAGCAAAACACAAACAAAACAAAAAAAAGAAGCAAAACAATTTCACAAACATGCATAAAAAATCAATATAATCAACAATCAAGCAAACAACAACAAAAGAACAGAGAGAAAAACAATTTTCTGGATAGTGAAGACAGAGAAGTGAGAGGTGTGTATGAACTTGGAGTAGGGGGTTGGAAATTAGATATATTAGTAGGGTGAAATTTTAACGGGGGGTAAAATGAAAGAACAGGGAAAATGGAAAGCTGTAAGAGAAATAGGACAACAAAAGGGGAAAAGTTAGGAATAGAGTGACGGCATAAAGGTAAAGTTGAGATAGAGTAAAATGATGCTAAAGGAAAGATGAAAATAGAATGCAGAACAAGAATCCCAAAGTAAAATAAAGAGAAAATAAAATGACATTTAAAAAAATATACTGATTGAAAATAAAAATATAATAATTTAAAAGGTAAAATCAAGTGAGTAAAAAAATTAGTTTCTTAAGTAAAAGATGAAAAAAAAAGAAAAATGTGTAGGGGTGAAGGTCATTCACTTCCTCTACTGTTCTGTTTGGCCCGCCTGTTTCCTAGTCAGGACAGTATCGCAGTTCCCTGTGTTCCACTGCCTCTCAGTGTAGGAAGCCAGTCCTGATTTTTAAGCAGGCAGTGTGTCTTAATTTCTTGTATTCCTTTGTTTACACAAAAGTCAATTTGTGATTCAACCCCTGGGTGGCAGTGTTTCTGGAGTGACCTCCGAGACTATAAGTCCTCTCTAGCCAGTGCTTAGATCCTGCTTTCCCTGTGGCACTCAAAACTGGTTTGTGGGAGTGGGTTGCCCCAGAGCTGGTTCTCTGATGGTTATTCCCTGCTCTGATCCCCAGGTTCCAGAAAAACAACTTTCCCCTGCAGTCTTTTAGGGTGTCCCCAATTGGGTGATCCTACATATTGGGCTTAGTCATCAGAAACAAGGATTTAAAGAGGAAGAAGAAAAAAAGAAAAGAAAGAAAAAAAAAAGAGCGAGTGGAAGTGTGCGAACTCTGGGGGCTGAGCGTAAGTCTGTGTAGTCATTTTCCCCCTTGGGTCTAAGTAGCTGGCACACTTTTAAAATTTTTAGGCTATCCTTTTGCATCAGATCAGAATGGGTTGCTTTTTAGAGTTCCCTTCTATTAGCAGCTCTGAGGACCCCCTTCCACATTCACGAATCACGCCAGTCCCAACAGCCACGGATGTTTCTAGGCGCAGACTTCCTCGCGTTCTCCAGCAGTGCACACGCTTCTCTCTCCTGCTGGGAGCAGAGACCTCACCTCATCCCCGGCGAAATCTGACCTTTCCATGGTGGAGTGTAGAGCTCCTCTGACTCTGTATGTTCCCACCAATTGGGGACTGGTGTTCTGGGGTTCGCAGCTGCTCGGTGGGTGCCGCAGTTGCAGATTTTCAGGCTTCTGATAACATCCACCCTTCCCTTCAAGATGGCATGGTCTCCACGTCTGAGCTGGTGGCTCCCGGAGGGAACCCAGCGGCCCCCCACCATCTCCCGGAGTATAGTTGTCCCTCAACTCACAAACACTCACTGTGCCACCCTCAGCTGTTCTTTCTGCTCTGGGACAAGGCTCAGGACACATTTGTCTATTCCGCCGCCATTTTTTCGATCCTCCTTCCAAACCTTTTTATTTGCATAATCAAATATATGATAATTTTATTTAAAAAATATTCTTATTGATTTCAGAGCAGAAGGGAGCAGGAGAGATAGAAACATCAATAATGAGAGAGCATCATTGATCAGCTGCCTCCTGCACGCCCCCTCCTATTGGGGATTAAGCCTGCAACCTGAGCATGTGCCCTTGACTGTAATTGAACCTGAGACCCTTCAGTCAACAGCCTGATGCTCTATCCACTCAACCAAACCAGCCTGGGTATAGTGATTTTCCTAAATGAAAATGGAATTATATGATATGCACTATATATCTTGCCTTTTTCACTTAAAATGTTAAGGGCCACATTCCATGACAGTAAAATACATATATGCCCCATTATTCTTCAAGATGCATCGCTGCCTATGATTTAAAGTCTAAATAAATGTCAAAAACATTTTCAGAGGAGAGAAGAAGGAATTTTTTTATCCTCACCCAAGGATATTCTTAAAGAAAGGAAATGGGATGGGAGGGAGGAAGGGAAAGAGAGAGGGGTGGGTAGAAGAAGGGAAGGGAGGAAGGGAGGGAGGGCGGAAGAGAGAGAGAGAGAGAGAGAGAGAGAGAGAGAGAGAGAGAGACTCTGATTGATTATCAAAGCCACAACCCAGGCATGTGCCTTGATCACGGATTGAACCAGCATCCCCTTCATTGGTGCACAGGATGACGCTCAACCAACAGAGCCACCCCAGCTAGGCAGAAGGAATTTTCTAAAAGGGGGAAAACTTTGTGGGTTCATCCCTGTAGTTATGCTGAATCAATACAGAATTTATTAAAACCAGATAAATTATATCTTCTTTATTCTGGTTCTTTAAACTCCTGAAGAAATTTAAAGGCCTGAAAAAGATTAATGTTATTTTATATGTATATATATAACCATCAATATGTTAATGCTAAAATATAAAAAGATACTTAGAGACATATATAGATAGTGCATATGAAAAATCAGGACATTTAAGATTCCTGAGAATCTTGTGATTTAAGGAGGCACAGAGAAAAGAAAGAATTGTACGAATTGTCTGTGTATTGTAATTCTCTCTACCTCTTAGGTGAAGTTTGCATTTCCAAGTACTACCCTTCTGTCCTTGGTAAAATATATTCTGGATATTTCAGAAGAGTATGTTACCTGAAATAAACCTACATTTCAAAGAAGAAGAGTTTTAAGAGTGTTTCATGAATCTCAAAGACATAAAATAATAGTCAACAAGTAGCCGAGACCAGTTTGGCTCAGTGGATAGAGCGTCAGCTTGCGGACTGAAAGGTCCCAGGTTCGATTCCGGTAGGGGGCATGTACCTGCTTGCGGGCACATCTCCACTGTGGGGCGTGCAGGAGGCGGCTGATCAATGTCTCTCTCTCATTGATGTTTCTGACTTTCTATCTCTCTCCCTTCTTCTCTGTAAAAAATCAATAAAATGTATTTTTAAAAAAATAGTCAACAAGAAATGGAAATTTTCAATACTAACAGTATTTAAGAATATGAACATATTTAGAACATAACTGAAAAAAAACAATAAAAATGACCTCTTATTTGGTGCTAAATCTGAATTGCAAGCATAAAAGAGATTTAATAGAGCAGTATAACATTTACTTTGCACAAAATGAGCACACAAAATCAAACAGAAGCCTTTAGAAGACAAACTCCTACATCCTTCCCTCCCTCCCTCCGTCCCTCTCCTTCTCCCTCTTCCTCTCTCCTTCCCCCCCTCCCTCCAGTCACATTTCCTTTCTTTAAGAATTCACAAGATTGCTTTAAACTCATTTAGAGCTGTTCAATGTTAAATATCAAAAAGTTAGGAAAGCTGATAATCGGCTGCATTACAATTTAAAAAGGCTAAAATGAGGCCTGGCAGTGAGGGACCGTTGCACTGCGGGTAAATTAAGGAAGGGAGGAGGACAGATGTGGGAGATGACTCTATGGTGGTGTTTTTCCTATTTGTGCACCACGTAGGGAAGTCTCCCACCTAGTTATTAAACTTTCAGTCTGTCTGAGGTAATCGCTATTACGCCAGAAGCAATTACCCAGGCTGAAGCGGGAGATCTGTGAGTTTTGTTGTTCTGTTAGCAGATGTGAGATAATTCCTATGTTTGTGTTACACACTCCTATCCCTTAACCACATCTACAATATCAAAACTCTCACTCCTGTTCCCATTCCTTCTCAATTGGCAAAATCACAGATTTTTTTAAAAAGACGCCCTTAACGTAGACAAGCGCTTAGCATTTGGACTCAGATCATGGTTTGATATGGAGTGATTGTAGGAAGATCAGCTGTGTCCCTGTCCCCTCCACGCGAGATGTCACTTAGCACACTGCCAAACTGTGCCAATCAAAAACATCTGCACCTGCAGACATTGCCACATGTCTCCCGGGAGGCAAAACCGCCCTCAGATGAGGAACGCTGATCTGCGGTTATCTCAAGAAGTTCACTCGCCATTTCCCCCTTCAACAGAGGCCATTAAACATGAATTCCCTCCTGCTATGCTCCTTCTTCATCTGTCTTCTTCCTCCGACCAAAGAACAGCTGCTCCTCTCAGCCTCCACCTGCACACCAGGACTTGCCCATCCGTTTTCCTCTGGCCAGGATATTTATAATTTCCCTCTCGAGTTCCAAATATGCTCGTGTTTTTCTTTCCTAAACAAATCCAAACCTTTCTCCTCCCTCTCCTTCTCCATACAACTAAATCTTCATAAGGATCCATTTTATACTTGTGGCCTTCACTTTTTCTCACCTCATGCAAGGCGATCTGTGAAATGAAAAAAGATTATCTATATATATAAAAAGCTAAGCGACCATCCAGCTGTCCTACCGGCTGGTAGGTATGGCATGCACTGGCCACCAGGGGGCAGATGCTCAATGCAGGAGCTGCAGAGCTGCGGTTCTTGGGTGACGTACCCTGGGAACCAGAGAGGAGGGAGCCCAATCTCCACAGGCCAGGCTGAGGGACCCCACCGGCTAGAGGGACCCCGCTCACTCCAAAGACACCTTTCGAGCCCTATGTTATGTAATATTAACATAAACAATAATAACTATAACCAAAAGAATATGCCAGGCAGTGAAAACTACCTCCTTTAATTTACTCTTCAACAACCATCTGAAGTAAGCCCTACTATTCTCACTGTATAAGTAAGTTTACACAGGCAAGTCAAGTAAAATTTCTCACACAGCTAATAAATTATAAATATAGGACAGAAACTACATTTTTTTTAAATTGATTTTTTACAAAGAGGAAGGGAGAGGGATAGAAAGTCAGAAACATCGATGAGAGAGACATCAATCTGCCGCCTCCTACACTCCCCACACTGGAGATGTGCCTGCAAGCAAGGTACATGCCCCCGACCGGAATCGAACCTGGGACCTTTCAGTCCGTGCAGGCCGACACTCTATCCACTGAGCCAAACCGGTCTCGGCAGGAACTACATTTTACTTTAAGGCCAATTTTGTTCATCAAGTGTCATTATTTCTTGTCACCTTTTACATTTCTACTCAAAATTCAGTTCTCAGGTTTCCCTGGTTTTCACAGGATCACTTAAGGTCAACCATGTAAACTGTACACTCTTGGCCTCTAGAGGAAAGAAAGCGTTATTTTTCTAAGAATCCTAGGGCTCAAAGAAAGTCAGCGTTATCGAGTGCATCGCCAAGCCTACAGGCGGAACTGTGCGAAACCATGCCAGACAGATGGGTATCTTCTATTTTTAATGACATCTGGGAAAGGAGAGTCTTGCCTACTAAATTTAGATTACCAGCCAAAGGAAGGAAGCGTGGCTAATTTTATGCTCCATATAGCTACACCTTCGCCTACAGCTGGCAATATGTTTCCTAGCAGGGTTATTAGAAGTAGAAACGGATACTTAAAAAATGTAATAAAAAATTGCCAAAGTCGGTTTGGCTCAGTGGATATAGGAGCGTCAGCCTGCGGACTGAAGGGTCCCAGGTTCGATTCTGGTCAAGGGCATGCACATCCCTAGTAGGAGGTGTGCAGGAGGCAGCTGATCGATGTTTCTCTCTCATTGATGTTTCTAATTCTCTATCTCTCTCTCTTACTCTCTGTAAAAAAATAAATAAAATATATTAAATATATATATAATAAAAAAGCAAGCCAGTCTCTGGAGAAGGACTCAATAGGACTCTTTAAGCTGACCAGAGATCAAAATCATTCTAGTCCAAAGTATAAAGGAGCTGACATCACATTCTTCCTGCTATAACCCATCTGGCAGAAGTAACTGGAAAAATGACAAAGGAGTTCCTAGTCAATTCCAAATCTTATTGGCGAAGAGCCAGGACTGCAATGAACTCAGTAGCATTTTGGGGTGTGTCCTCTACCCCTGCCGTCACTTTCTCTAGACTCTAAGTTTTAGACTCCAAATACTTCAACACCCCAGCCCCAAAGATTTCAGTCTAATTCTGCCAATCAGATGATCTTTGCCCGCACTCAACACATTACAGAAAAAAACAAACAAAACAAAAAATTAACAAATGCAGCAAAATAAAAAGATGTGTCAGTGTACTTAACCTTAAAAAATTATTTACACTGTTACAGCAGAGAGATAAAACCACTTTAAGATAATTAATCTTGAAGAAGTTACCGCCTAGAGCTAACACAAAAGTTTCATTGGCCTGAAGTCAAATACTTTCCCAAATTAGCCATCTGAGCATACACCTTCACAAAGGTAGGAGGGCTTTAGCATTACTTTAAATAACATAATCCCTGGGTCAAATCAAACTGTAAAATTAAGTTCATCCTTTTTATAATGATGTAAGGAAATTTCAGAGTATATAATTTCTTTTAAAATTTTTTTAAAATATTTTATTGATTTATTACAGAGGGAAAGGGAGAATGGTAGAGTTAGAAACATCAATCAGCTGCCTCCTGCACACCTCACCCTGGGGATATGCCCGCAACCAAGGTACATGCCCTTGACTGGAATCGAACCTGGGACCCTTCAGTCTGCAGGCCAATGCTCTATCCACTGAGCCAAACCAATTAGGGTGAGTTTCTTAAATTTTGACCTCTAAAATCACATTAAAATATAGCACAAACTAGCGATAAATGAAAGTTGCTAAAGCTAGAGGAATGTTTGTATGAAATTATAATAGTGTTGGTACAATTCTAAAAACCCAGGTCATGGCTGACCATTTCCTAAAATAACTATTCATCAAAGGAAATGTCAAGGGTAAGATGAAAATAATGACCTGACCCAATCAGGCAAAATCATCAAATACCTTTCTGAAAGTCATTCATGCTGTTTCCCAAAATAAAAGCATCCATTTCTATCTACGCAATAATGAGTCGGGACATTCGTTGCCAAAACAGTTCTTCCTCCTATTTGTTTAGTGAATGATTTGACAATGAATTGGAATTAAAGAGACAAGGTATTATTTTGTCAAATTCTAATTTTATAATCATTGTTTTAATCCACCTAAGTAAAAACTGGTTACAAGCACAAAATACATATTCTAAACACATTGTCTTCAAATTTAAATCAAAATCGTCAATGCTATCATAAATTGTAAGCATTTTTAAAATCATCCATAGCAACATCCAATGACCCAGAAGTGAACCAGACTGATGTTAAGATTTCAGCATCTACCAGTTACAAGGTCTGCCTGTAACTGAAATGACAGGGCGCTCTCTATTCCTTTTAAAGTTTTATAACCTTAGTCTAAAATTTAACTGTGAACTTCAAGAAGCACTCAGAGGGCAAAGAGGAGACACCCATGTAGAAGCAGCTTATTAGGCTTAAATAATTCCATCACAAACTTCTCTCAATTCTGAGACCCTAAAGCTATTCTTATTTTATTTAAAGTGGCAGCACTGTTTTGTTGCCTGAACAACAGTGACCCTCAAAGGGGCTCACCAGTTTTTACATTGGCTGGCAGTGAATTAAAAGCTGGCATACAGCCAAAACCGGTTTGGCTCAGTGGGTAGAGCATCGGCCTGTGGACTGCAAGGTCCCAAGTTCGATTCCAGTCAAGGAAGGGCATGTACCTTGGTTTCGGGCACATCCCCAGTAGGAGGTGTGCAAGAGGCAGCAGATGGATGTTTCTCTCTCATAGATGTTTCTAACTCTCTATCCCTCTCCCTTCCTCTCTGTAAAAAATCAATAAAATATATTAAAAAAAAGTTGGCATACCAACTGTTAGAAGCCACCTGGTGGTGAGAAAACCAAGGCCCCATTTAAGATTTCAAATAACCCAGTAATTCAACAGTAATTAAGGGACAGCTTCTATTCCCCCAGGTGTGAAAAATGTTCCGATTCCCTTTATGGCACGGGAGGAATTACTTGTACTTCAACAGGACCTGCCTCGTTTCACCATATATATAGGAATCCAAATTGGCCTTAGAAGGGCTTCAGGCTCAAAATTCCCACAATTCTGTACAGCATCTCTGAACACGTACAGTAGAAATGGAAAATAATGTATTGAAAAAATAAAGAGAACCACAGATAAATGCTTGGACACAACTGCTTATTTACACTTTCTGTATTTCCATTTTTGCTCCAGAGAAGGGAATTATTTACTGGTTCAGCCCCAAGAACTTAAAGCTCATCTCCTAAAATATAGTTCCAAACCTTAATCTCAGAATATAAACACTTTGGAAGAAACTATAAATACGTTCAGTAAGATCTTGGAAAATTTCTTAAATTTTTATTAAAAAAATTTTTTTTAATCTTCATCCAAGGATATTTTTCCATGGCTTTTTCTTTCAGAGAGAGTGGGAGAAAGGGGGAGGGAAAGAGAGAGAGAAACATCAATGTGAGGGAGAAACACATCTATTGGTTGCCTCCCCAACACTTCCTGCCTGGGGCCAGGGAAGGAACCTGCATCCCAGGTTTGTGCCCTTACGCAGGAATCGAACCTGTGACCCTTCGGTGTGCTAGCCAACGCTCTACCACTGAGCCACACCCACCAGGGCTTGTTTAAATTTTTTAAAGTACAAATAATTCTGTCTACTCAACATAAAAGCATGGTTAAAGAGATGTAAGCCAGTGTGTAGTGTGGCTCAGTGAGGTGGAATGTCACTCACTGAGGGTTCAATTCCTGGTCAGGGCACGTTATTTAGGTTGCAGATCCCATCCTCAGTTTGGATGTGTATGGGAGGCAACCAATTGATGTCTCTCTCTCTCTCTCTCTCTCTCTCTCTCTCTCTCATTAATAAACATACCCTCAGGTGTGGATTTAAATAGAATATTTACATCCACTGGAACAGCAGTCGGCAATCTCATTAGTCCACAGAGCCAAATATCAACAGGACAACGATTGAAATTTCTTTTGAGAGCCACATTTTTTAAACTTAAACTTCTAACACCACTTCTTCAAAATAGAATTGCCAGGCTGTGGTATTCTGTAGAAGAGCCACACTCCAGGGGCCAAAGAGCCACATGTGGCTCGCAAGCCGCAGTTTGCCGACCACGGCACTGGAAGATTCATTTTCAGTGGCCTAGCCATCCAGTAACATTTTTCAGCATCCTGAGCTTTACTTCCTGCCTGACATCCTCAGGGGTCCGCTTTGACAGCTCTCCTGTACAATTTCTACTACAAGGCGTCTCTGGCCTCTCTTGGCACATGTACACGGCTGCTAGGTCATATTTCTCTTGGCAACAGACGACATACTTTATGGAAACAGACCTTTAATTGAACCCTTTCCACTCAAACTCACATTCTTCCCTAACATGGGATTCTGAAACCGTCTGCTCTAACAAGACGGACAAAGTTAATGGTACAATCCCTCCTGAACAGAAATAAAGGTTGTGGGCCCAGTGCTGTGCTTCAGTGGTTGAGCATGCACCTATGAACCAGGAGGTCATGGTTGATTCCCCGTCGGGGCACATGCGCGGTTGCAGGCTCAATTCCCAGTAGGGGAGATGCAGGAGGCAGCCGATCAATGATTCTCTCTCATTATTGATGTTCCTCTCTCTCTCTCTCCCACCCTCTCCCTTCCTCTCTGAAATCAATAAATTTTTAAATGGTCTTGGTAAATCATATTCTAAAGTTATTTTTCTTTCATTACCCTAGAATTATAGACAGATATCCATTTGACAAGGTTTTATAAAAATAAAACTGACTGAAACCTAGAAAATGGTATTTCCAGCCCTGACTGCTTTGGCTCAGTGGATAGAGTGTCAGCCTACGGACTCAAGGGTCCCAGGTTCAATTCCAGTCAAGGGCATGTACCTTGGTTGCAGGCACATACCCAGTAGAGAGTGTGCAGGAGGCAGCTGATCGATGTTTCTCTCTCATCGATGTTTCTAATTCTGTATCCCTCTCCCTTCCTTTATTTCCAAAGTTTAAGAACTATACTTTCAATTCACCAGTCCCACCTTTTGATTCAATACAAACACTAACCCACTACTAAAGAGGCAAAACATAGGTTTTAGAGACTGACAGAACCCGACTGAAGTACTGAAACAATTACTTAAGTCAAGGTCCCTCCTTTTGAAGGTTCAATGCTAACTCCAAGCATGCTTTAATTTAATTCAAGTGCCTATTTGGCCCTAAGCCTCGGCTAATACTAAGTTTTATCAGAGATAGAAACTGCCTGCTGGTTTATAGTCTACTTCGGAGGATAACAGAGTATACAAATTGAAAGGTATATATTATGGTGGTTTGACACAGTTTGAAAAGCACATGATTGATGTGCTTATTCATGATTAGATGGATGGCTTTGGACAGATTGTCGTCTTAGAAAAACAGCTGACCGCCCAGCCAGCGTGGCTCAGTGGTTGAGCGGCCATTGAAAAACCAAGAGGTCACGGTTTAATTCCTGGTCAAGGCACATGCCTTTTTTTCTTTTCTTTTTTAAATTTATTGGGGTGACACTGGTAAACAAAATTATACAGGTTACAGGTGCACCATTCCACAACACATCGTCTGTACCCTGTATTGTGTGCTCACCACCCCAAGTCTCCGTCCATCAACATTTATCCCCTCCTCCAACTCCCACAGCTCCTGCAATCACCACAGTTGCCTGTGTTCAGGAATTTCTGCCTTTAAATCTTGTATCTGTGGGACTTGTAAGAGCATGAACTGTCTAGAAACAGAATTCTTTTCATTCTTAATGGTCTTTACTTTCTTGATACTTCAAAGTGAAAATGCTCTGGGTTACCCAAAACAATGACTTTTATCTAATTACCTGAACCATTGGAGAGGATTATCTTTTACAACGACACTATCTCAATTACAAAAAAATTGGTGAAATAGAAAATAATGGGGATTCAAAAACATGAGGAAGTTTGAAGCATTTGAAACCAGAAGACTTCCATATCAAGCACTGTTTTCATATTATGGATGGAACTTTAATAAAGCCTGATGGGAAATTATCTTCAATATCACTCTTTTAGTCTGTAGCAAAAACTTTATAGAGCCAGACAAAAATTGTGTCTTGTCTTGACTGTGCCACTTCCTAGCTGTGCACATGCCTTTCCTGAACGTCAGTTTCTCTACTTGTAAATGGGAATAACACCATCTGTCTTCCAAAGAAGGAACAGATACAAACCTGATCTGCTAAAGGCACCAGCTCCCAGGGAATTAAGTTACTAGTATCCTCCTTTGTTCTTCTCCTTCCATCGCCATTTACTACTCTACTTGGTGATTCACAGAAACACAAACGATTAAGAATTAAAACAGAGTGAACACTTAAGAGCTACACATTTGACTGCATGTATTCATCAATACACTTAAAGGGCTTGTTAGAAAAACAGTGACAAAAGGTAATACATGAGACATCACTGATGGATCCATCAGGAAATGCCAGTCATTATCAAGAAGTCCAAGAACCAGCACCAGCCCACCCCTGGTTTTGAAATTTCTCCATCACCTTCTGCCTAATCCTTGTTCCCAAAGAGGTCATTCTGGTCTTCAGCTCTTAAATGAACCCTTAAGCCCTAATTTAATCAATATGTACAATGAGAGTCATTGGCATAAAAATCTCTAAAGGAAGTAGACACAGAATCTGTTTTTCTTCTCTTGTGAGACCAACAGTGCTCCTGGAGGTAGAAATACTAGTACATCTTGTTCTTAAAGTGGAGGCAGTTTCGTATAGAGTGCGGTCTCTACTCCAAACTCTGGCAAAATGGAATACCAATCCAGTTATCTTCTATTGTATAACTTAGTACCTTAAAATAACAATCTCTTGTGAACCTGCGATCTGGGCAGGGCTTGGCAGGGGTAGTTCCCTGCTCAACATACCCCCTCCCTAGCCACCCTCCACCCCCCCGGGGGCAGCATCCTGGGGATCCGGAGGATTAAGGTCCACTTGGAGCAGTGGTTCTCAACCTTCCTAATGCCGAGGCCCTTTCATACCGTCCCTCATGTTGTGGTGACCCCCATCCAAAAAATTATTTTCGTTGCTACTGTAATTTTGCTATTGTTAATGAATCGTAATGTAAATATCTGTGTTTTCTGATGGTCTTAGGCGACCCCTAAGGGTCATTCGACCCCCAAATGGGTCTCGACCCACAGGTTGAGAACCACTGCCTTGGAGGATGCTCCCTTGCCCGGCTGGCAGGCTGCTGCTGGATGTCAGCTGGGAGCTCTGCTGGGGCGGAGGGTCAGGTGCTTCAGATTCCGTTCCCCCAGGCCTCTCTCCTGAGCCCTCACAGCTCTGCCTGGTCGCAAGCGTGCCAAGAGCGGAAGGTGGGAGTGCATGGCATTTCTGTGACCTAGCTCCACAAGTCACAGCGTGTTGCTTAAGCCATGCCCTGTTGGTGGCAACGGTTACAAAGGCCTGGGAGGAGTGTCAAGGTCACATCGTAAGGACAGCGTGTGAAAGGAAAGATGATGTCGCAGACGTCATTGGGAAATACAATCTATCAGGCCAACGGAGTTGGTTCTGTGCCAAAATGCATCAATGTTAACTTTTTGTCAGTAGTGTTTATTGGTTTGTATTAAGTAGACATTTCCTGCAAAAGCAACAGGTGAAGAGATTGGAAAACAATAACCTGGTAGACATTTCCTGCAAAAGCAACAGGTGAAGAGATTGGAAAACAATAATCCGGAGTTCCTCCTCCCTTGGGATTAAAATAAAGCCAACAGCCTACGAGTAATTGTCTTCAGGACCAACAGATAGCGGAAAAGAGAAAGACAGGTACTTTCCAGAAGAGAAGAGTGATAAAATACAGAAAGGGAGTAATCTCTCACCAAAAAGTAAACATTTTTGAGTTGGAAGAAACTTTTTATATCAGCCTATTGTCTTTATTCTGACAAACTGCGCTTTTCTCATTTATCTTTCAGTGAAAGTTAGGAAAACCTCTTATTTTTAGTAAACCTCTCAATGCTGGAATGCATACATTTGTATTCATTCATTCCCTGCTGTTACTGGCAATAACCCTTAAAAATGAAAAAGTATCAACCATCTTCAGGTTAACAAGGTGAGGAGAAAGCCAGCTGAGGCACCTGCATCCTGTTTCAGGGGAGGGTTTATGGGCGCAGACAGCAGATTACATAATGGATGTTAGAATAAAGATGAATCAAACCCCTGGGGCAGGTAGGGATAAAAAGAAAGAAAAGAAGTGACTAGAAACCAGCCAAAGCTCTAGGGATTTCACCAGCAGGCCATGCTACATGTTCTTTAAACACGTTCTTGCACAAAGACTCCATCCTTAAACCTCCGTCCTTTTCCCACATATTAGAGCTAGAAATGACTCCAGTGACAGCGAATCCACTGGTTTCCAACGCTTTCAAATATAAAAGTCCCTTTTTAAGAATAAAAAGTCTGTGGACATCCACATGACAACCACTGCGATATTATTATCTGGTTTTAAGGAAAAAATCAATAATGACAAAAGTAGCACAAATTCACTGACACTTCTACAAAACGCTATTGCTATTTGGTCACAAGGGCATTTACATGAGATGTTTGATTTAGATAAAATTCTTAGGACATGTTGAATACGTGTCAGTTATTGGTAAACATGTGAGTAAACCATATATGTAAAGAATGAGACGGGAAATTTTTCTTTTTGTTGAATTGTATTGGGGTGACATTGGGTAAAAAATATTATGTAGGTTTCAGCTGTACAGTTCTATACATCACATTGTATTTTGTGTTCACTGCCCCAAGTCTTCTTCCATCACCATTTATCCCCCTAATAGTACGCCCCCTCCCCTCTGGAAATCACCATACTGCTGTCTGTGTGTATGAGGTGGGGTTTTTTTGTTTATTTTGTTTTTCTTAATCTCTTCACCTTTGAGGCAGGAATTTTTAAAAAAATATATTTTATTGATTTTTCACAGAGAGGAAGGGAGAGAGATAATTAGAAACATCGATCACCTGCCTCCTGCACACTCCCTACTGGGGATGTGCCCACAACCAAGGTATGTGCCCCTGACGGAATGGAACCTGGGACCTTTCAGTCTGCAGGCTGACGCTCTATCCACTGAGCCAAACTGGTTTCGGTCTGAGACAGGAATTTTTAATGACTTCCTTTTCAGGTGTGTTACAGGACCTCTGCTATGCCTATGGTTAGACTCAATAACTAGTCTCTTCCAACACAGATTCTATAGTTCTCTTATAAATTAAAAACATCCCACTTCTTTTTAACCTATATCTAAATGATTTAAAACTGCCTTGAATCCTCTTACTTGTTGATTATAATTTTACTAGTGACCCAGTGCACGAAATTCGTGCACATTAAAAGGGGATTAATTAGAGGAAATAATTTAATATTGCTATTTGCCCTTTCTCTATAATAGAAATGTCAGAGAGGAAAGAAAATTAGTAAAATGTATATGAAAACCTTCCTCCTGTCAGAGTCTGGGGCTCACCACGGGACCCAGGGCCAAGTCCCCGCCCATCCACCTGCGCCTCAAAATTGCATGAGACTCAGAACCAGACGCGCCCCTCCCCCCATTGAGCTAGATTCAGACCCAACCAGTTCCACCCTTGAAGGGGGTGTATGTTCAGGTTCCCTGGCCTGGCACCAGGATGGGGGGACACGACCTGAGATCCCCTGTCAAGCCCTGCTGGGTAAGTTTCCCCAACCCAGCACTGGGGGTGTACCTCGAGGTCCCCCATCAAGCTCCATTGAGTGGGAGGGGGGCATGGACTGAGGTCCCCTGTCCAGCCCAGCCAGGCAAGGAGACCCAGCCTCAGGTCCCCTGGCCCAGTGCTGGGATGTGGGGCGTGGCCTGAGGTCCCCTGTCAAGCCCCACCAGGTAATGGGTGCAGTCTGAGGTCCCCTGGACTTGTGCCGGGGTGGGGAGAGCAGCCTGAGGTCCCCTAGCTCAGCACCAGGTCAGGAAGCACACCTTGAGGTCCCCTGCCAAGCCCTGCCAGATGGGGAGCGTGGCCTGAGGTCCCCTGTCAAGCCCCACCAGGCAGGGGGGTGCAGCCTCAAGTCCCCCAGCCTGGTGCCAGGGCCGGGGGCAAGGCCTGAGGTCCCTGTAAAGTTCTGCCAGGTGGGGGCGAAGCTTGAGGTCCCCTGTCAAACCCCACGGGGGTGGAGGAGGGCATAGCCTCAGGTCCCTGCTGATTGCTCGTTAAGGCTCCTTAAGGCTCTTTAAGGGAACTGTGGGTGCAGCCATCTTTGTGATGGAGTGATAGTCAATTAGCATATTCCCTCTTCATTAGATAGGATTATCACCAGCCAGGAGTTACTTCAAGAGATCAATGACTTGCAATCGGCAACTATTCTAAATCTGAAATCTTTGTTTTGAATAGTGCTCTCTAAAAATCTGTATGTGGTCACTCTGCAGGTTGCAAGTTATACAATCATTTAAAAGTTCTGGCTGATGCCCTAGCCAGTTTGGCTCAGTGGATAGAAAATCGGCCTGCGAACTGAAAGGTCTCAGGTTGGATTCCAGTCAAGGGCACATGCCCAGGTTGCGGGCTCAACGCCCAGTAGGGGGCATGCAGGAAGCAGCCTATCAATGATTCTCTCTCAGCATTGATGTTCCTCTCTCTGTCTCTCTCTCTTCCTCTCTGAAATGAATAAAAATATATTAAAAAGTTAAAAAAATAAAAATTCTGACTGCCACTTTGCAGGCACTGGGGCACCATGTGTGAGCACCTTCAACCGGGGCCCCTCCAGAGAACTCCCAGATACTGCCAAACCGGCATACGCTCGCTCCTGGCCCGCGGAGCATGTGGCCAGAGGACGGGAGAAGAAACCCAGCTGCAAAACAGACCGCAGAGTGGTGTCTAGCCTCAGAGCGCAGTGTTTCCAAAACAGCTGCCAAGCTTGTGCAAACACAAACACCTCTCCCTGCGCTCGGCCTGCGGGAAGGTGGCCATTCCGAGGCCGCCCGCACCCACGGAGAAAAGCCACAGCCGGCCGTGCAGGAGCTGTGACAGGTTTAAGAGCACTCTGGGAAGGCAGGGGTGAAAGACCGGCCATAAAAGAGGAGGTTATATATTATTAGTCAGGTTCCACTGAGAAACAGAAGCAACAGGGTGTGTATGTGTGTGTGTGTGTGTGCGCGCACGTGGGCAGAAAATATGGAATCTGCTCACACGATGATGGAGACTGAGAAGTGCTGAGACATATAAGCTGAGACCCAGCAGAGCCAGTGGTGGGTTCCAGCCCGAGTCTGAAGCCGGAAAACCAGGAGGGCTGATGGGGTAAGTTCCAATCTGGCAGCAGGTGGGCTTAAGAGCCAAGTTTCAGCCGAGACCGGTTTGGCTCGGTAGATAGAGCGTCGGCTTGTGGACTGAAAGGCCCCAGGTTCGATTCCGGTCGGGGACATGTACCTTGGTTGCGGACACAACTCCGGGGGGAGGGGGGGGTGCAGGAGGCAGCTGATTGATGTCTCTCTCTTATCGATGTTTCTGACTTTTCATCCCTCTCCCTTCCTCTCTGTAAAAAATCAATAAAATATATTAAAAAAAAAAAAGAGCTAAGTTTCAGCTCGAACCCAAAGGCTTTCAAGACGGATGCCCCAACTCAAGCCGTCAAGCAGGCAGGGTTTTTTGGTCTTTTTGTTCTTTTCAGGCCTTCAACTGATGGGATGAGGCCCACCTCGAGGGGGAGGGTAATCTGCTTTACTGACCAAAATATGAATCCCACCCAAAACACCCACAGACACACACAAAATAACACCTGACCAAATACAGGTCTGAGCATCCCGTGGCCCAGTCAGGCTGACGCAAAATTAACCCTCCCTCTTGCTCCACTCTGATTGGCCCTTTCTTCCCAGGCAGCCGAGAAGGGGTGGGAAGGAGTGTACAGCCCGGTGACAGGCACCAGGGAGAGGACAATGGACCCTTCACTGGGCAGCTCCCTTTTGGCTCTTTCCTTAACAAGAGTGGACGCGAGCAGGGGGCTATCTTCTAATCGGAGGGACAAAAAACCGGGGAGAGAGCAATGACTCTGAAGATAAAGAGCAAATAGTTAGAGATTTAGTTACTAGGACAGGCACACGTCACTGCCTGAAAGTGATTGTCCTTCCATGCCTTTAACACAAAGACAACTGTTTCCCCAACCCACACACACACCCCCCATCCGACACCTATCCAGGAGAAAAAAAAAACGTACCCAGAGATCGAGGCCTTTGGGTCTAACAGAGCCAGTGCTCAAAGAAAGGAGATTCAATAATAATAATAATAATAATAATAATAATAATAATCACAGGCTCCTATAACTCAGCCCTTGGGAAGCCAGAATTCTCAGCCAAGCCTTTGGCCAGGGCTGTAGCCGGCTCCAAGCTCAATGAATGCCGGATCCCCTTCCAAGCTCACTCGTGCTGCCAGGCCTCGCTGCCCTCCCATGTGGCCGCCCCAGTGTCTTCACAGGGCCATAGACTGCCCTCTCCCCGGGCTGACTCACACCATGGCAGCTACAGCCGCCTCCCCTTCCACCCCCAGCAAGCGATTCAGGAGAGATAGAGAGGGAAGGAGGGAAAGAGGGAGGGAGAGAGGGCGGGAGAGAAAGAAAGAACGCACACACCCAAGCTAGAAGGCCAAGATCTGGGAAGTTAGACCTCCTCGCTTCGGCTGTATTCTGTTCATTAGAAGTGAGTTGCTAAGCCCAGCCCACACTCAAGGGGAGGAGCAATAAGCTACATCTTTTAAAGAAAAAAGAATCAGAAAAATGTGTAAATGGATCTTTAAAACCACCACAGGGACTAAAAGAATTACTGAGGGGAAAAAGTAGCTGGAGAAGCTATTAATTAAGACATCAATGGATGTTTTATGCTCACTGTATTCCCCAGTCCCCAGGAAGATAGCCCTTGCCTGGGGGAGGTTTGCGTTTGTTTTCTGAAAATGTTAACTTCTTGCCCTAACCTGTCTGGCTCAGTGGGTAGAGCGTTGGCCTGCAGACTCAAGGGTCCCAGGTTTGATTCTGGTCAAGGGCATGTACCTTGGTTGCGGGCACATTCCCAGTAGGGGGCATGCAGGAGGCAGCTGATCGATGTTTCTCTCTCATCGATGTTTCTAATTCTCTATCCCTCTTCCGCCTCTCTGTAAAAAAATCAATAAAATATATTGTAAAAAATGAAAATGTTAAGTTCTTGAGGAGTTTATGCTGAGGAAAGAATGGAAAGATAGTGCCTTCGAGGGCAGAAAAAATGGGGTGATTTATCTGGGAAGGAGGAGCCTTTGGGACTCACAGAAAGAGGATGTCTGTAACTCCACTTCCCAGCAGTGTTCTAGCACAATAGCAAGTCCTTGAAGGGAAATGGGTATGTGTTGTACCAAGATATGTAGTTTCTTCAAAAAAAATTAAAAATGGTGCTAGCCGGTTTGGCTCAGTGGATAGAGTGTCAGCCTGCAGACTGAAGGGTCCCAGGTTCGATTCTGGTCAAGGGCACATCTCTGGGTTGTGAGTTCAATTCCCAGTGTGGGGCATGCAGGAGGCAGCCGATCCATGATTCTCTCGCATCATGGATGTTTCTAGCTCTCCCTCTTCCTTCCTCTCTCTGAAATCAATAAAAACTTTTTTTTTTAATTAAAAATGAGCCCTAAACGATTTGGCTCAGTGGATAGAGTGTCGGCCTGCAGACTGAAGGGTCCCAGGTTTGATTCTGGTCAAGAGCATGTACCTTGGTTGTGGGCACATCCCCAGCAGGGAGTGTGCAGGAAGCAGCTGAATCAATGTTCCTCTCTCATCGATATTTTTAACTCTCTATCCCTCTCCCTCTGCCACCTTCCTCTCTGTAAAAAGTCAATAAAACATATTTTTTAAAAAGTTAAAAATGGAACTTCCATTTGACGCAGCAATCCCACTTCTGGGAATATATCCTAAAAACCCCCAAAACACCAATCAGAAAGAATATATACACCCCTGCGTTCAGAGCAGTGTTATTTACAAAAGCGAAGATCTGGAAACAGCCCAAGTGCCAATCAGTAGCTGATTGGATAAAAAAGACATGGAATACTATGCAACTATATATATATATAAAAAAAGAGGGATCTCTTAACCTTTGGGACAGCATGATGGACCTGGAAAATATTGTGCTCAGTGAAATAAGCCAAACGGAGAGATACACATATCACATGATCTCACTTATCTGTGGAATCTAATGAACAAAATGAATTGACCAACAAAATAAGACCCAATACAAGGAGGCAGGGGACAGACTGACGTACCTCGACGTGGGGCTGGGGGGACAAGAAAAGATAAACCAAAGAACTTGTATACTTATGTGCAGAGCCCATAGGTACAGGCAAGAGGGTGGCGAAGACCTGGAGGGGTGGGTAAGAGCTAGGGGTGGGGGGAAGGGAGTGAAAATGGGAGATACTATAATACTATCAACAATAAACAATATATTTTAAAAAACCAGTAACAGTAGGATATGAGATGCTTGCTTCTCTCAAATTATTTTAGTGGTTTGTTTTTTTTTAACGATATTATAGTTTGTTCTGTACCAGGAATGTTCTCAAAAGATAACTCAGCCCCAACTTATGTCTATCAAAAAGAATGACTTAACAGCAACCATTCTAAAATAAAAAATCACACTTTTGGCAACTGTTTTCCAAAATGTAACAGGATGCATATTTTAATCATCGGCATCTCTACACAACAGGCCAACTCAAAGGGATACTCCCGGCTACATTTGGCAATTAATTCACTTGAAGTGCTCACCAGGAATTTATATCATTCGATATGGAGAATTTTTATGGCCACAGCATGGAACTGACAGTAACAACTATAAAAAATTTCTGGCTACAGTCATTACATCCTTTCTCTATAATTAATCTTTTTGTTCTTCAATATATTTTTATTGCTTTCAGAGAGGAAAGGAGAGATAGATACATTAATGATGAGAGAGAATCACTGATCGGCTGCCTCCGGCATGCCCCACAATGGGGATCAAGCCTGCAACCTGGGCATGTGCCCTGATTAGGTATCAAACCAGTGACCTCTTGGTTCATGGGTCAACACTCAACTACTGAGCCACACCACTTGGGCTGTTGTTAGGTATTTTCTATATGCCAGGCACTATACTAAGCATTTTACAACTCTGTAAGTGTTGCAACTATTATTTCTATTATACTGATCACGGCTCAGAAAGGTTTAACTTGCATGTGATTTCACAACTTGCATTCAAATTCAACCCAAATCATTATATCTAGGTGCATGTAAGGACTATCAGGGGAGCAACAAGATAGAGCAGAGGAAGGAGAAGGTGAGGGTGGGGAAAGTCTGCATAGAGGATGAGACATCTGAGTTATGACTTAAGTAAGAGAGGGAGTTTGCCAAGAAACAAGGAGGAAGCATTACAGAAAAAAAGAAAAAGTGTAAAAAAATGCAGAGCAAAGAGGGAACGGAACATAAGTTCCAGAAATGGCAAACAGAACACAGAGTTACATTCAGCAATTAATTCAGCATCAAAGGTTCACCAGAAAGTTGTCATTTAATACTAGACACTTACTAGTAATAGGTCTGTTATTGAGACTTTCCATGGCCACAGTGCTAAACTGTGGCTGGAGCTCTGGCTGGTTTGGCTCACTGGATAGAGCATCAACCTGTGAACGGAAGGGTCCCAGGTTCGATTCCGGTCAAGGGCATGTGCCCAGGTTGCGGGCTCGATCTCCAGTAGGGAGTAAACAGGAGGCAGCTGATTAATGATTCTCTCTTATCATTGATGTTTCTAGCTCTATCATTCTCCCTTCCTCTCTGAAATCAATAAAAATATATATTGAAAAATAAAATAAATTAATAAACAGTGGCTAAAAAGATAGGCAGAACTGAAATCAAGGCAGTCTCTTTTTTATGATTAGGTTATAAGTCTGAATTATGTTCAATAAGCAATGTAAATCAGGAAAATCTTAAGCATGAGAATTACAAGATCAACTTGTATAGTATGATGAATAAATGAGACTCGAGGTAGGGAATATAGTCAGGCTACCCCAGAGTCTGACAGTGGGGTAATAATAGTAAAACAAGGGCTGTTGAAAACAAATATAATATAAGCTATATATGTAATTTGTTATTTTCCAGTAGTCACTTAGAAAAAAATAAATTTAGTAACACTTTTATTTAATGGAATCAATATAAAAATTAGTAATGAGAAATTTTACATTCTTTTTCATCCTCATCCGAGGACATTTTTCCATTGATTTTTTGAGAGAGTGGAAGAGAGAGGGTAAGACAGAGAGAAACATCGATGTGAGAGAGACACATCAATTGGTTGCCTCCTGCACAAGCCCTGACCAGGGCCCAGGCCCCGGAGGAACCTGCAACCTAGGTCCATGCCCTTGACTGGAATCAAACCTGGGACCCTTCAGTCCACAAGCCGATGCTCTATCCACTGAGCTAAACCGGCTAGAGCTACTTTCACTTTTTTGTACTAACCCGAAACCTGCATGTACTTTACACTTAAGAGCACACCTCATTTTGGACATGAAGTTTTCACTGGAAATATTTCATCTGCATTTACATTTCACGAAATTTACACATGGAGATGGAGATTCACAAACCCAAGTTACTCCAAACACACTGAAACACTTTCCAATAACGAGTCAAACGTAAATGAATTAACGGTATTAAGATTTCAGTTCCTGAGTCATGCTAGCCACACTGCAAGTGCTCAAAAGCCATACAGGCCTACCATGTTGAACAGCACAGGCCTAACGAGGGACAAAGGAACCAGGGCTGTTGGCACGTCCACATCTGTATTTCACATCTGCCTAATGTTGAAGTTTCTGTGTACGGACACCAATAACTTAGCAAGGATCAGCTCTGACAGCAGTCCTGCTGGCCACATCCTCATTTCTACACATACTTTCTCTACGCCAGTGCCTGCACTTGTATTCCCTGTGCACAGGGAATCTTCTAAGGACTACACAGAACTGCTCTACAGAGCCAGACACGCTGCCTGCACTAGCAAATGTCCCCGGGATGGACGGATGCTCTTCTTCATCAACCAAGCAATCACTCACTTGTTTGCAGACGACACAAGCCCTTTTTCCTGTCCTCCTCTCCTATCTACCTTCCTCGCCCGTGTGTCATTAGACTCTGATCAATGAAAGAATAAAAATAAAAAGCAATAGGGAAACCTACTCTCCAGATGCCATTTATCGGAGGGGATGATAGCATCATGGGTAAGAGCGTAAGTCCTGGAGTCAGACTGCCTCCATTCACATCCTGGTTCTGTCACTTCGGAGACGTGCGATCCCGGGGAAAGACCTGGCCTCTCTGTGCCTCAGTTTCCTCTTGTGCAAAACAGTGAACACTCCATGTACTTCCTTGGAGGGTATGCTTTGAGGGTTGCAGAAAATAACACATCCAAAGCAGGCAGCCTCTGGCAAATAAGCACCAGCTTTTGCACAGAGCTGGCGGAAAAGTTGAAATTATGGCTCAAGTGAAAAATAAAAAAACAAAACACTGGGATCTCTCAATTATCCGTGTTTCTTTCCCATAGAATCTTAGATTACTCCCCCCCACACACACACACATAAAAAAAATAAAAAAGTCTTGCAGACAGTTATGTTCGTTAAGAAAAGAGCTAAATCCAAGCCTTCACCTGCTAAGCGTGTCGAGTTCTGCAGTCCATGGCACAGGTGCAGTCCAGCCAGTGTAAAAACAAAAAACAAAAAACACACAAACACGAAACCCAACGGGAAGGCGTTTCTGCCTCACCTGCTTCTCCGTTTGCGAGGCGGCTTCTCCACTGTGCCCGTCAGTCTGCAGACCAGACAGGGGAGGGGGTGAGAACCGGGCTCCTCTGCCCGTCCAGCAGCGCCCCGTGTCCCTCCCAGCCTCCCGCACCCCGTGTCCAGCCTCCCCGAGTCCCAGCCTCCAGCATCGAAGGCTCGCGGAGCCGGGACCCGACCTCCCCATGCCCACGCCGTCCCCCCTGCAGAGCAAGACCCCCTGCGCCCCCAACGTCCGCTCGGCCCCAGCCCTGCCCGCCTGCGGCTCCCTCCCTGCACCCCCCGCTCCCCGGTGTCACAGCCCAGCTCCCCCAAACCA
>PVJN01028741.1:0-26968 GCA_004026805.1 Lasiurus borealis
GGGGGCTCGGGCAGGCAAAAACCCTTTGCAGTGGGGCTGCCCAGCTGGGAGAGCCCCGTCCAGCAGTTCCCCGCCTTCTCCTGGAGGATAACTGGCTTCCAACTTGCCTCCAATCACTCCCAGTGCGACTCCCAGCCGCTCTCTCTCCCTCTGCCCAGCGACAAAGCTCCAGGTGCGTCTGTTTACTCCGCCGCCATTTCATATCCCCCTTTATTTTACTTTTTAAAATAGACTTTTATTGCTCTCAGAGAGGGAGAGAGAAATAGAAACATTAATGATGAGAGAATTATTGATTACTGCTTCCTGTATACCCCACACTGGGGATCCAGCCCACAACCCAGGCATGTAACCTAACTGGGAATTGAACTGTGAATTCCTGGTTCATAAGTTGATGCTCAACCATTGAGCCACACCAGCCAGGTGAGATGGTAGACATGCCTGCACTGTAGGGGATAGCCTGTTGCTCTTAAACTAGAAGCCTGTGCAGCATTTCCTCTGCAGAGCAACATGAGATTAAAATCAAGCCTAAGAGAAAATAGTGCATTCAAAACTTGCAGTAACACCAGATGTACAAACTTGGAACTGGTCTAACAAGGCTTACTATGTACAGTAAATATATTTTAATAGTTAGAAAGAGTGCATTCTAAAATAACAATAAATTTAAAAAATAAACAAATAAATAAAATGACAATAGAAATGACAATAGAAGAATAGTATAGTAAATATATAAACTAGTAACACAGTCATTTACTACCATTATCAAAAATTATGTTCTGCCGAGACTGGTTTGGCTCAGTGGATAAAGCGTCGGCCTGCGGACTGAAAGGTCCTAGATTCGATTCCTGTCAAGGGCATGTATCCTGATTGCGGGCACATCCCCAGTAGGGGGCGTGCAGGAGGCAGCTGATTGATGTCTCTCTCTCATCGATGTTTCCTACTTTCTATCCCTCTCCCTTCCTCTCTGTAAAAAATTCAATAAATATATATTTAAAAAAGAAAAAAGAATTATGTTCTGAACATAGTTGTATGTGCTCTACTTTTATACAACTACCAGCACAGTAGGTTGTTTACAGCACCATTACCACAAACATGTGAGTAATGCCTTGCTCTCTGACATCACAAATGATAGGAATTTTTCAGCTCCATTCTCATTGTCTTATAGAAGGTCTGTCATTGTCCGAAATGTCACTGTGGAGCACGTGATTGTGAATCAGGCAATTAAAGAGTAACATTGATTGTGTTGACATATAGAGGAAGAAAATTCAAGAGAGATGGCTCAGTTTCAGACAGAATGCATTACTGCTCCATACCTTTTCTCATTAACACTGGTTTAAATTTTTAGCCTGTTTCATTTTGTAGGAATATATCTATGTTATTTTTTAAAAATACAAAATCTTGTATCAGATATACTATTTAGTGTCCTTTCTCTTTATTTTAATTTTATTTTTCTGTATTCATTAAGGTATTACATATGTGTTCTTGTCAAGGTTATTTCAGTAGCAAACCGGATTCAAAACATTGTCAGGCAACTAAAAATAATAATAATTAATAATAGTAAAAACAGAAAGTTTGCTTTAGAATATAAAATTCCTTTAGGACAATATTCAGTTTAATATATTTATCACCAGGTAATCTTTAATATTTAAGTCAGGCTAGGTGATAAAATATTTAAAGTTTTAATAAAATACTTCAGTGAAAATCAAGAATATTTGCTTTCCCTTAAACGTGAACAAAACTTTCATTTGTATAATCTCATGGAAAATTCTTCATAGCTCTGTGATTGATACATAATTCAACTCCTTTTGTAAAACCATCATTGGACTTTTAAGGTGTCATTTTAAAAAGCATTAACTCATGGACATTCCTAGACACTAAAATGTAAAATACAGTCTTTGGAATTCTTAAGTCGTAGCTCTAATTACAGAGTGACTTTACAAAGGACTATTAGAGAGCTTAGCATAGAAGTCGTAAAAACATTACTTCTTCTCTGTGCATTTTATGTTCCACATCTGTGTGTTAACAGAGCGGGAACAGGAGAAGCCTGCTGGGGTCTTTCGTAGCCCTTGTTCTTTGCAAACAGCACAACTCTGTTGAGTTTGTTTCCCTAGTTGGCTTTCCCTAAAGTGTCCCCTTCCCTATTTTTGTTCTCTTCCATCAGATACCTATATGTCTAACCCCCTTTGAGAATATGTGTCACACCTTGGTGTCTTTCTCTGAGGGAAAATGTAATCTTCCTTCCGTCATCTAATTAGCAGAGTCTCTGGGCTGCAGGCTTCCGCATCAACACGGGTGTGATGAGCCAGCGTGCTGACAGCGATGAACACTTTATTAAATCGCACACCCCCCCAAGCAGGCGCGGGCTTGCTGGGCCCTCATATTTTATGCGCCTTTCCACTGAGGCCCTGTGTTTTGCTCTGCAAGTGTCCAGGCCAACCTGAGGATATAAAGTGCTGATGAGAGTATGTAATTTTTTTTTCCCAAACAAGATAGTTGGCACACCGTTAGGTGTTAGTTTTAGCCTGTTGTTTTGACAACTTAGAAGTAGCTAGAATTTCAGAATAACAGGACACGATACTGGGCAAATAACTTAGGGCATGTTTTCCTTTGGAACACCAAGGTCTCGGCGTTAGAATAAAGGATCCACTGGTGTGCATAAAATTTCAAAATGATAAACCTTTTTTTTTTGGATATTGTATATTTAGATTTATAAATGGTATGAGGTAGATTTTTTTTTCCTCAATAATTTATAGAAATACACATTTTTAGTCTTTAGTTACTCAATAATTTATAAAAGCACGCTTTAAAAGCTTTTAATTATTCAAATATTTAATATTTGATAAAGGAAAGTGCTAGGAAGGTAAATACCCTTTTTTAAAAAAATGGCATTCATTCTTCTACAATAGGTATCCCTGACAGGTGTGAGGTGCTATCCCATTGTGGTTTTGTTTTGCATTTCTTTGATGATTAGTGGTGTTAAATATACTTTCATGTACCTTTTGGCCATTTGTGGGAAGGTATAATCTACATAAGGTAAGCTCGTCTTTTCTAGTGTAAAATTCAGTGAGTTTTGACAAGTGTATAGTCTCCTAACCACAATAACATATAAAGTAGAAAACAATTCCCTCTCCCCCAAGCGTTCTCTCACATCATTTTGCGGTGAATAGGCCCTAGTAACTACTAATCTGTTATGTTTTGTATTCCTAGGCTTTTACCTTTTTTAAGAATGTCATATAAATGGATACATACACTATTCATAACTTTTGAGTAGGGTTCCTTCTACTGAGCATAATGCATTTGTGATTCATCCATGTTGCTGCATATATGAGTAGAGTATTTCTTAGTTTTTATGGATAGGGGACATGCCACTATATGAATGTATCAAAACTTGGTTAATTTACTTATTTGAGGACATTTGGGTTGTTTCCAATGTTTGATGATAATGAATAGTGTGCATATAACTATGTACATATGGTTTTATGTGAATAAATGTTTTTATTTCTCCTGGACAAATATGAAGGATGGGAATGTAATATCAAATAAGGGCATGCTGAACATTTTAAGTAATTGCAGTTTGATTTCTAAAGTGGCAATGCTATTTTGCATGTGCACCAGCAAGGTGTAGAAGATTCATTAGCTCTGCATCCTTCCCAAAACTTGGTAATGTGATGAAAGCTGGATTTGCATTCCAAGAGGCGTAGAGGGGGATTGACAGTTAGGGAGAGGATCAGGGATGAAGTTAGTGAAGCTAGGGGGCAGAAACCAGGAAATGTAGTCATACCTTCTAACGGGATTGTTCAAATCCATTTTTATTGACTAATCTACAACTTTGCCTCCAATGACATAATTCTCAAAACAGAAAAATTAGCTACAAGATCTTTGTTCTCAATAGGATTTGAATAATAAATTTATACTTAAAATTCAGCATGTCAATGATATGTTTCAAGTTCCAAAGCTATCTGTGGCATCTACATGCCTAAACACACTTTCATTCATGTTTTACATAGAAACACATTTTTGTTAAATATATTCAGAGCCTTACTTCAGGTGTCCAAACACTGGCTTGGACTCCAGTTCAGACACTTCCTGCTTGTAAGAAATCTCCCACTTCCGATGGCTCATCTTTGCGCTCAGCAAACTGGAAGCTGGCCAGAATGTCTTCTAGCTAAGACCATTATTAATATGTACGATTTAACCATTGTAACATTGATTCATTATTAAATTATGCAGGGCATTTGAGAGCAGTGACCTGAGTTATATTTCTGGCTATGACACAGTTTGAGACTAAGCACATCACGTAAATTACTCTTGACACTGTTTTCTTAACTGTTGGACTTAAGTTATAGGATAAAACGTTTATTTCTGAAGCACGCTTCGAAAGTACTTGAAAATGTGTTTGCTGCTAAAGTCAGGGCTAATTTCTCCATTCGGCAGAGTAGGCATCAAGGTTAAGGCCCTCCATGCTTTAAGGGAAGGGCCCACAAAAACGTTTTAGTTTCTTTTAAAAATCAGAGGAAATAGATGAGCTTTGAGGCAAAGACAATGCTTTCATATATAATATTAATATCAATGTGCCATTATACAAGTGCAGTTACAAGATACATTTTCTATTGTGTTTATCAAGGGAAAAAGTCACAAAGGCTAACTGTCCGGGGCCAGTAAAAGTCATAACACAGCTAAGACAGAAAATTGTGGCTAAAGGGTTAGGTGATTTGGATTCTGCATCGTAACTGGCCTGGGCCTACATCTGGGTTTGAGCTTAGTCATCTTAGACTGTGTCATACAATCAAAGTGAAATTATTTCCACTCGTGAAAACATGCTCCTTCTAATCCCTTTGAGCTTTGCAGAGTTTCCCCCTGTTTATGACCCATTAAATACCCATGATCTGTTATTCCAGTTCAAGGAACACATCCCATCCTATTGCCATACCTCAGTTTACCTCCTTCATGTTTTTGCAATCTGTTTTCTCTTACCTGCGTGTTATCTAGGACATGATTTCCTCCAAAAAGATTTCGCAGGACATCCATATTTTCATCCTAGCTATCAAGAACAATTTCAGTTTTGTTCACATTTGAAAGATTTTGTAGAGCAAAATGCGTGGCATGAGACTGTTCCACACTCATTGCTGAGAGAGCAATGCTGAGTCCCAGTGACGCCATCTAGAGAATGGAAATTCTAAATGCACTCCATTGAGAAAAACCTCACGCATACACTGTACAAGTAGTTCATATTATTATATAGCCTACTCCTAATATTTACTATAGAAGTATGTGTTAGAGTCTAGAGCAGTGGTTCTCAACCTTCCTAATGCCGCGACCCTTTAAGACAGCTCTTCATGTGGTTGTGACCCCCAACCATAAAATTACTTCCGTTGCTACTTTTATAACTGTAATTGTGCTACTGTTATGAACTGTAATGTAAATATCTGATATGCAGGATGTATTTTCATTGTTACAAATTGAACATAATTAAAAGCATAGTAATTAATCACAAAATAATATGTAATTATATATTGTGAAATATTTATTTCTAATTATAAGTAGATGAAATTTTGTCTTGAATCGTGGTGTAGCATGGGTAACAGTCTTCATATGACAACAGTTAACTACATTGCTACACTTTGCTACACCGAGGAGCGGTCTGTTGGTTCCTAAGACCATGGGAAATAGGTGTTTTCTGATGGTCTTAGGCGACCCCTGTGAAAGGGTCATTCGACCTCCAAAGGGGTCACCACCCACAGGTTGAGAACCGCGGATCTAGAGACTATACTTGGCTATTGATAATCTTTAAGAATTGAAAAAAATAAATATCAGAAAATAAAGAAATAAAGCTTGTATTGTCTTTTTAGTGCTGGTGAAAACTGATGAAGCTGCTGTTTAGCACTGAGTCAAGCATTATGGAAAATAAGTTAAATCTAGTCCCTATCTGCCGTCAAAAAAATGAAATTTAGCTAACACAATGCGATTCCAGTTGTATATCTCAGCTGTAGATACATAGTTTAGGAGTTAATCCTTTTTTTAGGTGATGGGTTTCATACAGAGATAATACTGGCTATCTAAAAATGGGCTTCTTAAAATTATGCGAATATTGAAGCATAATTAGAATTAAAAATTACTGCATGGCAAATATTCTTTTATTTAAGTATGACCATCTCAAAAATGCATGTGACTAAGATGTTTAATGATTACCGTGCTTATCCTCACCTAATAACTATATTTATACTTTTTAGTAGTTTTTTAATGGTCTATAATATATCCATGTTTGTATCTTTGGTATTTTTCACAATTGAGTGTTGTGTATATTTTTGCCCTTTTGAGTATAGTAGTAACAACACACATTGCAATGCAATTAATTCCAATTTAGTCCATTTTCTACACACTCACATGGTGGACACTCTAGTAAATTATTAACACACCATTTATTAGTATATACCCAGAATGTCTTTCTAGAAGTAACTTGGATTACCAGTATACTAATAATACATTAAATGAGAAATGACACCACAACCTTGGTAGCGATAAGTAATAAAACTCCCAAGCACTCTGTCCCCATCTCTTCATTCATTGATTTTCCAGAAGTAGTTCAATCCCTGGATTAAAGGAAATAGGGTACTAGATGGCTTTCATTCTAGCATCTTTACATTAGGAGAGCATTCTCGTTTAGAGAATTCTTTCTACCAATTTCCACGTAATGAAATAAATCCGAGCTAGAGTAGAATGAGACTTCCAGGAACAGCAGGTGTAATGTCACAGCTATATTAGCACTGCTAACTTGATCATGGATCAAGTTACATCTGGGACTGTCACACTCACTGCCGAAGTTTAAAAAGGCTGCCGAGAGAGTCAGAAGAACACTCGGGCGCCATTCCTGAGCCCATTAGCAGAGTCTTACAGAAAATGGTAACACCGAGCTCCGTGTCTCTCTCACGAATGCTTTTCTTTCACACTGCCATATGCTTTATCCACCCACCACCCCACATTTATATGGGTTATATTTGGTTTTTGCAAATTATCTCGTTAAGATGTTAGCATGTAGTATATCTGCAGAAATACTTTGCTGGTTTCTGTATAGGTCACATTCCTGGAGAATGAAATTAATTTCAAATGATTTTGCTTGAAGGAGAATTTTAATCTGAGAGGAAGAGCCAGGATCAGACTTTTCTTGCAGTTCTGTCTACATTGGTAATGGTCTCAGCAATAATATATAACTCATATCTGTAACTAGCAAACCTCTGTTTTTTTGTTTTGTTTTTGGTATTTTTTTAAATATATTTTATTGATTTTTTACAGAGAGGAAAGGAGAGGGATAGTTAGAAACATCGATGAGAGAGAGACATCGATCAGCTGCCTCCTGCACGACTCCTGCTGGGGATGTGCCTACAACCAAGGTACGTGCCCTTGACCGGAATCGAACCTGGGACCTTTCAGTCCGCAGGCCAACGCTCTATCCACTGAGCCAAACCGGTTTCGGCTGTTTTTTGTATTTTAGTCAACAGATGCTATAGAGATTGCCAGTTTGACTAACGCCTTGTGTGAGTTCTGTGATATTCTATATAAATAGGATATAAGCATCTAATGGGGTAAATGGTCCTTGACATGTTTCTTGTGCTTTCATAGGGAAAGAAATCAAACATCTTTCCAAGAGAAATATTTAGAAGAAATAACAATATTGAATCCAGTTAAAAAAAATATTCACTGAACACAATGAGCAAATGGCAATATTAGTAACTTTGGACGCAATATGTAAGACCCTTATTCAAATTTAGAGTCTAAACAGTAATTCATATGCAAATGCATACTTAACATAGAGTGAAAAATATTAAATGTGGAATTATATATTTTCTATGAGATTAGTGCACAGTAGGTAGTGTGTAATGAGCTCTTGGAAAATACAATCAAGCATATGGACTCACATTATCTTAGTCTTTAGTGTAATGCTTTGATTCAATTATGTCACATAGTGCTTTATACAAGATGCATAAAATGCTATCAGCGCATAAAAGAAAGTATTTAGTATGCACTGGCTCATTTTAATTGTATAAACACACCTGAAAAATGTGCCTTTATTTCTCACTGTTGAAATTTCATTAGACTGTATTGGTGCTAAGAAACTCTAAAAGGATTAAAATTGTTCATCCATAGAGGCTTGGATTGGATGCAATCATCATTAGTATTTTCTATTATGATTATAAATGATAAAATTAAAGGAAAAAGCAGGTACATTAAGATCTTAATCAACATAATCAACTGACTAAAGAATGATTAATTCCTTTTATTAGCCAAGGATGGATTGTAGCTTAATTGATCACCTGTGATGTGTGGAGACTTAATTAATAATTGAGATATGTCAACATGCCTATTATATTATATTTTGTCATTTATTCCTCTTAGCTTCCTATATAATAAAATTTGTGTGTTATGGAAAAAAGCAATTGTTGTCATAAGTATTTCAGAAGAATAATGAAATCACTATGACTATAAAAATAAAATAAGATTGAATGAGACAAATGCTTTAAAATTTGCATATAAAAGGAAAATACAGTTTATAGTATAAACAGTAGAATCATTGATATAATGTGGACAGACTTGACTTAGATTCTTCTGGTTAGAAACAAAATTCTGCAAAAAGCCTAATTATTCAGAAATTAAACGTTTTGTTCTTCCATAGTAGTCAACTTATATCTTACTTTCCCATCAGTATAATAAGCTACATACCTGAGTTGTGAGGCACTAAATAGGAAAATGGTGTAAACATATTCTGAAGAGGTTTTAGGATTAGAGAGGTTTACAGCTTTGCTATTCAAAGCATGTGGTTCCAGCCTCATGGGCATTACAGGAGAGCTAGTTAGAAATGCTGAATTTTGACCTCACCCCAGGCTTAGGGAATGAGAACATTTAACAAGAGCCCCAGAAGTTGTGAATATTTAATAAAGTTCGAAAGCACTGGTTCTAAGAGAATACAGGAATGTAGAATGTTGAGGGATCCACTATAATAAAAGCCTAATATTCAAATCCACTGAATAGTGGAATGACTTGTTGCTATGACACACTCTGACCACTGGGGGGACAGATGCTCAATGCAGGAACTGCCCCCAGCCCACAGGCCCTAGGCCAGCCAAGGAGAGTGCCAGTGGGGCCCCCCCCAATTGCCCTGCCAATCACCCCACAGATCAGCTCTGATTGCTGGCCAGGCCTAGGGACCCTCCCTGCATGAATTTCGTGCACTAGACCTCTAGTGGTTTAATAATTCTTAAACTTTAGGTAGTATTCATGCTAAATTACTTTTGAGCCTAAAATAAAAAAAAAAAAAATATATGACTTTGAAAGGATTTCTTGAAAATGAAATTTATTAACTGGAAATAACATTATAAATATTATTAATGTTTTGTATTTTTATTCCAGGAAATATTTTAATTGTAGTCTCAATTCACTTGATTATTTTTATTATAACTCTGTTTATAATTTCAAACAATTAACCTCCCTTAAATAATATGTCATACTCTACCAGTAAGATTTAATTTTTTTTTTTTCACTGTAAATAAGCAAATCTACTCATAAGGATTTTTTTGGTAAATATTCTAATTACTTAAAGAAATGTTTCCTGACAGCTATATGTACATAACAATGTGCTATCCACTAGTGAGGGAAATTCAATAAAGTATAATCACCTAGACATGATTTGGGAATTATATATTAATGGGAAAGTAGTTTATACACATAAGAAATTACATGCCAGGCTTCAAATTAAATTAAAAATTAGAAATAATATAGAATAATTCAAAAAATTAGATGCTGCAATGAAATAAAGTTTAGATGTTATCCTCCCAGCAGTAGACATGTTTAAAAATTTAAATTGATTTGGGTTTTGATGAAGTGGATTTAGAAAATTAATTTAGCTAATACCCTGTAGAATATATTTTAAATAAAAAAGATTAAGGTTACAAAAACCCATTGGTAGATACTTTACACTCTTCCATGAAACAATTATGATTTAAAAGAGTGTGGTGACACATACTAGGAAAAAAAGAGTTGAGAGCCAAGAAGAAAAGAAAACAAAACAAAATAACACACACACACACACACACACACACACACACACACACTTACACAAACAACAAAAAAACAACAACAACAAAAACAAGGGAATAATTGACTGACAATGTAAAAGGTACTTGGGTAAGTGAAAGTGCCAAAGATGATTTGTACTTTGAGTCAGATTACTGGAAGAGTTATGATTTTGTAGTATTTATAATATAGGAGCCATGTTTTGAAAAGATTAATTTATAGTCTTCCAACTACAATCCATTACCAAAGAGAAGCATTCACATAGGGCAAATTAATTATTGATTTGTTTCACATAATTTCTTATTTTTATTTTTTTATTTTGTGTACATTGATCAATTGTTCCTTTTTTTAGAGCACTTTTAGGTTTCTAAGAGAATGAGAAAGTACAGAGCTCTCCTGTATACCCACTGCCTACACGTGCATAGGCTTTGTATATAATAAAATTAGTATGTGAACATACTAATTAGTTATCAACATCACTTGTTAGAATGATACTTTAAAAAACAGAACAAGATGAACCTAAATCCATAGCTAAACTTAGGATTCACTCTTGGAGTTGTACATTCTGTGGATTTGGACTCATGTATAAGGATGAATGCATAGGCTCTTAAGAGTTCTACTGATATATCCTCTCACCAAGAGATTCCTTCCTTAGCCATGTCTACGCACTTGCTAATGAGCCTATCACAGTCATTCCTCACTTCGTCTGTATTATTTTCTCACTGGCGTTTCTTTTTAGTTCAGCATTTCCATTTCGCTGCTTACAGGGCCCATCTGTTCTTCCATGCTGTCTACTTTATTCATTAGAATCCTTAGCATATTAGTTTCTTTAAATTAAATTCCCAGTGTGATAATTCCCACATTCCTATTATGTCTAGTTCTGATGCTTACTCCACCTCCTCAGTTGTGCATTTTGCCTTTTGGTGTGCCTTATCATTTCCTTTCCCTTCCCTTTCCCTTCCCTTCTTTTTCTTTATCTCCAGACACATGCATACTGGGACATGGAACTGCCGTAATGGCCTTTAGTAATGTGAGTGTTAGGTGAGGGGCAGGGGAAGCATTCTACATGTGTCTTTTAATGATCCTTTGCCTCTGGACTGTGAAACTAACAAGTGTTCCTCAGTGTTTCCTCTCCTTACTAGGGACTGGCTGGCCAGAGGGGGCTGGCTGACGTGGATATTTCCTTCTGCCCAGGTCAGTTGGGCTATGGTAATGCTCCAGCATGTTAGGCTCTGGTTAACTAGTTTCTTCTGAGGCAGGCCGGTTAAGATCAACGTGATCTAAAGCATTTAAAAAAGGTTTCTTTTCCCTCCCCCTTGTTGAAAGAAGCACAAGGGGATTTTTCTCAGGTATTTGCTGTGGAAACCAGGTCAAGCTCCTGGAGGTAAATCACACAATATTGAGCCCCATCCCGATCTTAGGAGCAGTAGTTTATCCTGAGTCTTTCCATCTCTTCTGGATCCCAAATAGTTCAGCAAGACTTGTATACTAAAATCTATACACCAAATAGTTCAGCAAGACTTGTATACTGCAATCTATACACCATTACTGTGAGCTCAGTAATGCAGGCATTCCCAATCAAAATCCCCACAGGTCTTTATATATAACCTAGAGGCCCAGCCCATGAAATCATGCAAGGAGGCGCCTGCAGGCCACCATAGGAGTCAGGCCGGACCAATGCCACAGGAGGCCAGGACCCATGCTTGACTTCCACCCCAGGCCCCCTCCACCGCACCTGACTCCCCTGCCTGTGTCCACTATGGGCCACCAGAGCTGCTGTGCCGGCTCCAGCAGGCTCCCCTGTCTCTGTCTCCATCTCCACTCCAGACCTCACCTACGCATGCAACTTCCTGCTGTCTGGTCACCCATTAGAGCAGCCCAGCCTAATTTGCATATTACCTTTTTATACATTAAGATAGCAAGATGATCATAAAAATTAAATTGAAAATGCAAAGGACTAAAATAAACAAAAAAAATGTTGTATAGGAAGATCTAATTTGGAGGGTAAATTATCTGATTTTAAGAAATTTAAATTATAATAATCAAGACAGTGGGCTATTAATACAGTATAGACAAATAGATGAATATAAGAAAGTGAAATTTTTGACTAAGGCACAAAGACAAGTCAGTGAAGAAAGGATGGATTTTCAACAAATGGTGCTGGAGCAATTGGTTATTCATAAATAAGACAAGAACTTTCTGATCATACAGAGTAACATGCCGAACCTGATTCACAAAGGACCATGAACCTAAATATAGATCTTATTCATTTGTGGATTCTAATAACAAAATAACCTGACTCACAAAGTAGAACCAGAGGCATGGAAACATGGAACAGACTGACAGATGGCACAGGGGATGGGCTATGAGAACTGCATGAAAGAAGGTGAAGAGATTAACCAAAGGACATATATGCATAGCCCACAGACACAGACAACAGTGTGGTGAAGATGAGAGTGGAGAGCGGTGGGGACTGGGTAGAGGTGGGCAAAGGAGGAGAAAATGGAGAAGGTCTGTAATAGTAACAACAACAATAAAAAAATAAAAATAAATTACCAAAAACATTTCTAAAAGGAAACCTATAAGAAAATTCTATTGACTTTTTAGGCCACTCTATATAAAAACAAACAAACAAACAAACAAAAAACTTCATAAATCAGTTTAATCAAAATTAAAAACATTTTGCTTTTTTCACATTTATTTCATCTTGCTATTGTTTGAAAAGATTTTATCAAATGATACCTATGTCAAATATATTTTAAGGATATGTTAATTATCTTAAATAGGTATTAAGTAATATATCTTACTGTAGAGCCTTTAGGAACTTGATTATAAATAACTAGAGGCCTGGTGCATGAAATTCATGCACATGGGTGTATGTCCCTCAGCCCAGCCTGCACCCTATCCAATCTGGGACCCCTCAAGGGATGTCTGACTGCCCGCTTAGGCCTGATTCTACCAGGATCCTACCAGGATCAGGCCTAAATGGGCAGTCGGACATCCCTCTCAGGATCCAGGACTGCTAGCTCCCAACTGCTCACCTGCCTGCCTTCTTGATCACTCCCTAACTGCTTCTGCCTGCCAGCCTGATCATGCCTAACTGCTACCTTGCCAATGTATTTTCCCCTCACTACTCTCCCCTGCAGGCCTGGTTACCCCTAACTGCCCTTCCCCCCATAGGGCTCATCCCCCCCCCCCAAGTGCTCTCTCTTGCAGCCCTGGGTCACCTCCAACTGCCCTTCCCTTCCCTTCAGGCCCAGTCAACCCTAACTTCCATCTTCTGCCAGCCTGGTCACCCTTAACTTCCCTTCCCTGTAGGCTTGATTGCCCTCAACTGCCCTCCTTTGCAGACCTGGTCCCTCCCAACTTCCCTATCCTTCTGTCCACATGGGGGAAGTCATCTTGTGTGTTAGAGTGATGGTCAGTTTGCATATTACTATTTTATTAGATAGGATAGAGTCCTGGAACATGGATGGGGGCCAGGTAGTTTGCCCTGAAGGGTGGGTGTTTCCTTGGGGCATGGGGTGGCCTGGATGAGGGGCCTGTGGTGGTTTGCAGGCCAGCCATGACCCCTGGCAACCCAAGTGGAGATCCTGGTGTCTGGGATTTATTTATCTTCTATAATTGAAACTTTGTAGCCTTGAGTGGAGTTAAGCCTCCTGTTTGTTCCATGTCTACAGCCATTTCCGTCGGGATTTATTTATCTTATAGAATTGAAAATTGTAGCCTTGAGTGGAGGCCAAGGCAGGCCAGGGCTGCAGAAGCTTAGCTTCCTCCATTGCTGGTGGCAACTCAAGCCTCCTGCTCTCTCCAGCTCTGTGGATGCCACCATTTTTATTGGGATTTATTTATCTCCTATAATTGAACTTTGTAGCCTTAAGCAGAGGCCAAGGAAGGCCAGGGCAGGTGGAAAGCTTAGCTTCCTCCATTGCCAGGGGCAACTCAAGCCTCTTTCTCTCTCTGAGGCCACAGCCATCTTGTTTGGGTTAATTTGTATACTCATTCCTGAATGGCTGGTGGGCATGGTTTGTGGGTGTAGCAGAGGTATGGCCAATTTGCATATTACCCTTTTATTAGATAGGATAAAAACAAGAACAATAATGGAGAAAAGATTCCATGCATATATGGAGTGCCAATTATTTACTAATAACTTTTATTAATATAATTTCCAACTACTAATTCCCAAAATATTAGACTTAAACTTCTAAAATAATAGGAAATGTTATAATTGTACTGGGGAAAAAAGAGATGAAATAAGGATAACTTTTGCTCCAACAGCTTTTAAAGTTTTCAAAAGAGAAGTTATTCTAAATTACATAAACTCTCCTCTGACTCTTAGGGAACAGTATAAGTTTAGAGAAAATAAGATCTAACATGTCCTGAAAAGGCATTTTAAAAGACAAACATCATTTTGGTAAATGTTCCTAGTACTTAGAATCCAATCAATTTGAATTTCTGTAGCATCAGTACTTTGTGATATAAACCGTTTTATGCATCAGAAAATTTCTCTGCCCCAAGAAGGGCATTACAGAATGTGTTTTAATGAGGTTTACATCTGTCACGTTGTAAGCTGCACATGCTGTGGAGAGCTCCACTGCCATTTAATGCACTCAAGAGAAATACTGCTTTACCATGAATCTTATTTCTAAGCATGTTTGCATTAACCTTTAAATCTTCTTAATAATAAAACAATAAAAGTAAACAGATTGCTTACAAATCATTGTAGATCAAAGCATAAATGTCAATGCCAGAACACTGAGAACACATTGTTATATCAGAGAAGCAGAACGCAATCCTTTTGGTTCCCAAACCACTTTATATAACATATTTTATTTTATCCTGAAGTAAAATGCATGCCAAACAGAAAACAAAGCAACAAACAACAAATTGAAAATTTATACTAACAATAAACATGCAAATGATCTGTTACAGCATCAAGTCATGACAAGATCAGGAGACTGCGTCCCCACCCTCTGCTCAGACAGCTGCAAGGCCCTGGGTTGGATAGGATACGATAAGAGGGGATAAGAAAGGAGAGGGAGAGGAAGGCAGGCCTGCATGCAGACAGGCCAAGAGGAGAAACAGAAACACAGAAAGGGAACAAGAAAAAGATGCAGGAATGGAAAAGGGAAGAAAATGTGGGGCTGCACGTGGGAGGGGATGGGAAGCCTGGGTAAAGGGAGCAGGTACTCCTGGAAAGGGGTGGGGCAGGAGCCTTGCCCAGACGTGGGAGGAGGGCAGTGACCCCCTGTGTGGGCAGTTGGTGGGGAGGCACCCAGGGTTCCAGGATGGAGTGGTGGGCGGTGCTCCTTCTGAGCAGGGGTGCTCCTGCTTTGTGGCAGCAGCAGCACCCAGGCTGCGGGCCTAGGCCACCCTCGCTGGGTCAGGTGTCCTGGGCAGGGAATGGGAGAAGGACAGTGGCGGGGAGACTTGAGGATGGAGGGCAGGGCCCTAGGCTTGGGGTTAACACCTCCCTGAATAGAAGCATTAAGAAGGGAGGAAGGGAGGGAAGAACTTTATAAAGGAGACAGTAGAGAGCAGAGTTAAAGTAGGAAAGAGGATGTGTGATGAACTATAGGAGATACAATGAAAATCAAGTGTAATTGTGTACTGGGGACAGATTTTAAAAGTAAGAGTAATAAAAGAAAAAAAATAGATGATAGTGAATAATTAGGCAGGTAGATAGAGAGATATTAAAACGGTGGAAGTAAGTACTAAAGAATGTGGAGGGAGGGAAGAAAAGTTTTAAAGGGGAGCCAGTAGAGCTTAAAAGGAGAATGGGAAGAAGGAAGAAATGGGGGAGGGAGCAAAGCAGGTCTGAGGGAGGAAGTGAAGGAAAAATTCAGGTGGGAAGGAAGGAAAAGGAGAGGGAAGACAGGGGTAAATATAAAGGAAAGAAGGAATGTGGGGAGGGAGAGAAGATAGGAGAAAGATGGGAAGAAGCATGATGGAACAGAAGCAGGAAAGAGGGAGGAAAGAGTTTATAAATGATGAGTCAGTAGAAAAAAGTGTTACATAAAGGAGAGAGAAAAATTGTGTGAGAGGGAGAAGCCAATAAAGAAGTCAAATACAATTGTGTGTGAAGGGGATAAGATTAAAAAAAAAAAGTTAATAGGATTGATCAGGTCAGCATGGAGGTGCAGTTAGGGGGATCAGGCTGGCAGGGGAGGACAGTTAGGGGGATCAGGTAGGCAGACAGAGTGGTTAGGACAGGCAGGCAAGTGAGCATTTAGGAGCCAGAGGTCCTGGATTGGAAAGGGTGCAGGTCCGGCTGAGGGACCCCCCCCCTCCGCCAACCTGTACAGAAATTTCGTGTGCCAGGCCTCTAGTTTTAAAATAAAAAAGTAATATTCAAATAATAATGTAAATGAAGAATAAGATTAAATAATTATAATTTTAAAAATATGTATTTCAATTCAGAATGTTGGGACATAACTACATGGAGGAATTATAGTACTTGGATGTTTAAATCAACTTATAATTCATTCATTCATTCATTCATTCATTTGATCAAAGGGTTCATTGATAATGAACTAGGCACAATATTCTGTTCTATGCACACTGAAAATAGAAGCCAAGGGCCAAATTTCCTTCCTTCCTGGGATTATAGCAGGAAGACAGTATACCAACATAATAAATAAATAAAGCCCATGTAATATACTGGTATATATGACATGTTAGTGGTGGTTTAAGACATTTCTGCAGAAAGCAAGTGTGTTCTACTGAAGTTGATATCTACAGAAAAAAAAACATTTCAGGAAGAGGGAACAAGCATCTGATGTGAATTGTAGGATGAAGTGAAAAAACACTATGGCTAGAAAGGCCAAATTTTGGGGACTAGTGCAGGGGTGAGAGTATAAGATGAGGTCAGGGAAATGACCAGAAGTCATGAAACAAAGTACAGAATTGTATGTCCTCGTCAGATGCTGGGTTTTAACCAAAGTGAGATGAAAAGCCATCGGAGTATTTCGTGCAAAGATGTAAGATGGCTGGACTGGCATTGGAACAGAAGTACCTGCGGTTTTGTTGAGAAAATCAGCGCAAGAAGGGAGGTGGAGAGCAATCATGGGCATCACGGAGTTTGAAACCTGCGGAGTAGCAGTGAGTGTGGTTAGAAGTGGACAAATTTTCCAAACATAGCAACGTGATTATATTCTTCTAGACCAGTGGTTCTCAACCTTTCTATTGCTGTGACCCCTGTATTTTCCGATGATCTACACCGGGGTTCTCATGCGACCCACAGGTTGAGAACCGCTAGTAGGGTCACCCTAGACCTATCAGACTATCAGAAAACACAGATATTTATATTATGATTCATTAACAGTAGCAAAATGGCAGTTATGAAGTAGCAACGAAAATAATCTTATGATTGGGGTCACCACATCTCTCCTTTGGGAGGAGAGGAGAGGTCTTAATAGTGTTCATTATGTTACAAACTGATTTGCTGTAGTAGAGATTTTTTTTTTCCTATTTTAGTTAACTCTAGGTGTTCCACAGACCAACCTATGGGGGGGAGAGGAGAGGTTTTAAGCCAAAGGCACTCCTACTTTGTTTTTGTTTTGTTTTTCACCTTTCTTTAACATTTGAGCAGGATTAAATTAGAAGAAAGGGTGACGCTGTTTGAAAACCATTTACATACAATTGCATTGCAGAACAGTTGCATGTTTTCTATCCTTTATTTATATCACCGTTTTGTCTTTCATGTTTTAATTTATGTTAAACTGCTCTGGAAATATTGACATGCAAAATTAAATACATCTCTACTCTATATAGAGATTTTCATTCCTGAAAACTGTTAAAGTGCCAAAACAAAAAAAAAGACATAAAGCTTAATGTTTCCCCACTTTAGGATGTGTTTGAAAGAAATCACTTACTGTTTTGTTTTCTTAAGCTGTAGACATGTTACTAGATGAGCAATGTTTCTCAAATTAATCATTTTTTTTATGTAAAAAGGGAAATAAATATTTTGGTTGCTATTATCCATTAATCTCTTTCACAGTAACTTTAAACCGACAGGTAACATTCATAATGTTGTCAACTGACTTTATGTCTGTTTGTTTGTTTGCAGCTTTTGGAAACATGTACAGAACATTGATGAAATGTTGGAAACCAGCTGAAACACAGTAAAATTCGACCCAATAAAGTAAGATTGCCTTTTCTTCATCCACGCTGGGAATTTTCAAGAAGTGAACTATGACATTAGATCGATTTTTGCTACTGTTTCTACTCTGGGTATGCTTGCCACACTTCTGCTCTCCGGAGATAATGTTCAGAAGGACTCCTGTGCCTCAGCAACGAGTTTCAGGGCCACGCATACCTAAAGGTGATGGCAAAATTCTGCATCGTCAAAAACGTGGTTGGATGTGGAATCAGTTTTTCTTACTGGAAGAATATACAGGATCTGATTATCAATATGTGGGAAAGGTAAGTTTCTATTGAAATTTCAGATATTAACATTCTTTCCTTATGTGTCTTGTTAAAAATTTGAAGGTCATCAAGAGCATCATTCATAAGTTTGATTCTCTAATTATTAGTAAAACAAATTTAGTTTCTAGAGTAGAAATTGTAATTTAAAATACTATGGAAAGAATGAATATAACATGATAAAGGAATTCATCTCCTGGAAATCTGTCCACTGCCTTATGGATTGAAGCAGTACTGAAAGTTGCAATTTTAGAATTCATATCTAGAAATCAACAACAATGACCCAACTATGTCAGGATAGTCATTAAAGTACAATGCATGTAAATAATATAAGACATATATAACTTGCATTCCTGTTGAATTCAGTAAGGAAGAAAGGACATGTTTAAAAGTTGTTTAACATTCTACAGAAAGAGAAAGCAACTGTCATTAAAAAAATATAACCTAAGGCCAAAAAATTTCATATTTATAAGAAAACTTATTTCAGATACGTTCTATTTATTTTTCTTAAGTCTCAAAATAGATACAGTTCTATAAATGAAAATACATAGGAAGGAGCAATACTAGTTTACTTATTGCAATATGTTTTAAACAAAGATGTATTATCATTCTGTTTAATTTAAAAACTTAGTGAGAAAAATTAGATGTGGTTAGGAATGGAATGAGAAATGTGACATACAACTACTGTAACAATAACTGCTTTTATACACTAGATTGTATTAATTTCCCATCTTTATTCTTGGCACTATCTAAATCTAAGCAAAGTTAGATAATGTCTTCAGAAAGAATTCACTGTAATAGTTAGGGTTATTATTTATATGGACAGTCTATGAAAATATGTCAAAGAAAAATAAGAAGTTAAGCATACCAACAGAAGGAAAACAGATACTATCACATGTAAGCACTATAAAATTATAATAGATATTTGTGTTAGTGACTTTTGCATTAACCTAAACATTAATAGTTTCATTCAAATAATTAAAAATGCTCTAAAAGTTTTTGTAGTAAGAAAAACTATTTTTAGAGAATACATGTTCTTTGATTTTAAAACACTTTGATACATTTTTTTTCATGTTTCAATTATTTCAGTGTTTTTTTAAGTGTCTGGCAATATGGAAATGATGATATTAAAGGTTAAATGTCATGTTGAATATTAGAAGAAAAAAAAAAGAAACAGTGACCTAAGCAATATTGCCAGAAATCATGTAGGAGTGATTAATCATAGTCTTTATCTGATTGAATGCCCAAGGTCAGAGGGATAAGGTAAAATTTAGGATTGTTGCAAAATAGGCAAGTTTTAGTTTATGAAACCAAGCACATGAAAATATAATAGAAACCTGAACCATATAAACTATAAATAGTTCTCTTTGATTCTTTCTGGGCATAGCAGTCATTTGCTTATTCACATTTATTTTTCTTCATTTAATCCTTAATGAGGATTTAATAAATGTTGATAAATTGAATTACCCTTATCTTATGCACTCTCTCATGATATTCAAGCTACTGCATATGTAGTTTTATTTATCCTCTCCTCAAAGAATATGAACAAGAACTTCCTATTGCTCTTTGTTTCTAGCTGTTATAATAGAGCTTATTATTTAGTTGATTGAATTGACCTGATTTCTATTGAATTGAGTTCCCAGAGTCATTTGATATCACTTGGCTCTTGGTAGGGAAAACTAATCTAGAATTTTAAATCACAATGTTTAATTAAAGCTGGTGTATACTTCAGATTCTTCCATTTTAATATCTTCTGTACTCTGCTTTATAAAAGCACATCAGAGCTAAGGAATTCAAGAAATATGTTTGCTAGTTCTTTTCTATACAGCATATGCAAAACTATTAGATTAACAGAAATATTAGATGTAGTTCTGAGTTTGCTTCTAATGTACATAGTGTCATTTTTTAGTTTATATTTCAAGTCTCTTTTGTATTTTTTATGTCATGACCTCTGAAGTAGCTATTTAAATTTTTTCTTATCTGTAGTATAATATACACATATATTAACTGCTTATTAATTATTTATATAGCATTAATGTCTTATATAACTAAATTTTATTTTAGATATAAACATCAATTTATATGTGCCAAAGAGGTAATATGCAATATAGATTATTTCAATAAACATACGTTGCAGTGATTATAAGTTGTGGCTAAGACATATTTTCTTTATGAAGTATAAAAATTAAAAATTCCCCAGATATGCTTTCCAACATTACTCCTAATGGACTTAGTACATTCATCCTTCTTTCAGAAGTTTTACTTCTAATTTTTACATTCATGGAATATCGATGTGATTCTGTCTCTAGGTTAGTTTAGACATAGGAGTAAATGTGTGCCCCAATTACTAGACATAGGAACACGGTGATAGACACCCATTGTAGTGAGAAATGTATATTGGGCTTAGAATAGGCACAGTAGAGAGAATTACATTGGTCAAGGAAGAAAGATACTAAAAAGCACGTGCATGAAGAAGGGGAAAAATAAAGGTTAGCCAAAAAATTTGCCAATCTAATCCTATAAAGATTGAATGGCATATAATTTATCAGATAAAGGCCAATTTCTGCTTAAGATGTTAAAGCAAAGGAAAAATAAAACACCTTACTTCTCATTCGCTTAAAGCAAAGGGAAAGTTAGAAAAAGAATATAACTGCCAATCAGAAGTCCTTATTTCTGCCCTTAATTTTCTGGCAGTGGTTAAATCAAGTATCTTCTCCTTGCCTTAATTTCTCATCTATTAAATCAAAATGTTTATATATATATGTATATATACATATATATATATATATATGTGTGTGTGTGCATATATATATATATATATATATATATGCACACACACACACACACACACACACATATATATATATATATATATATTTTTTTTTTAATGTGATGATGCTGAGTGTATGATTCCACCTATTTATCCACTCATTGAATTCCAGTTTTCCCTGAGTCCAGTTTTGTCCTGTCCAGGAAATATGTAAAAGAGAGAGAAGAGTGGGAACAAGAACGCACTCTATGTGTGAATGTGATGTGATCAAGATTTTTGTTTGACTTTAATTCTTGTGGCCAACTCAAATTAGAAGCTCTGGGACAGTTCAAAATGTAGATTTCTCATCTCCTGTAGTCTCATGCCAACATAGCTTCCTTGTGAATACAACTCTTCTGTGTGACTCATTTTACCCGCCATGTGTGTACTAAAACGGGTGCTCTTTACTTCTGCCACCAGCCATGTAACCATTTCCTTTTTCCTAAATAAGATGGTGTTGATTTTCTTTCTGTGTAATATGAAGTATTTTGTCACATTGAACTCGGCCAACTTTTTTTTGAGATCCTCAACTCCAGATATTCTCCCTTACTATAGTTTCCTCTGCTCTTTTAAAAGTCACTGCATATAAGTAGCCTTAAGTCATCAGTTGTTTTTTCAAAAACTGGGCTGCTGTTTTTCTTTCTTCATCTCCTAAAATCCTTTGTTTTGAAAAGTAGGAAGAAGGATACCTTCTCTATAGGTATATTGTTATTTTTAAACTGAGAGTTGTAAGACAAGTTTCAAACTGGTAAGGCTCTTTTCTGGATGTCCACAGGAGGGTGGACTTTATTCCTCCAGTTCTGCCATTGAGTTTCTCAGATCTTTTTAAGCTCCAAAAAAATGTTGTCAGCTGGCCACACCAGAGCTCTAGGATAACATTTGCAATAGCCATGCAGACAACTTTTTATCTTATTTTCGGAAATGGCTTAGTAAAAGTCTGAGTTTTTGACAAACAAAAACATTACTTTCTTTTTAAACAAGATATGGCAGGATTGGTGTACTGTAACCTGCTGGGCTTATAAGAGTTCATTGTTAGTTTTTCATGATGTTTTCATGCCAGGTGATGCCACAGTGATAGTTTTAAAATTGAGTATGGTGTGATAGTTACACCAGAGGAATTGGCAGACACACAAATTCGGAATCCTGCCTCTGGAGAGCTAGTTGTTAATAATTTGCCAATTTACCTCTGTAAATTAGTATTTCTTTTATGAATATATTGCTGAAATTGAATATAATAATTTATAGATACATAAGGATGTTTTCTGGCATATTGTATGTAAATACTCAATAAAATTTTGTAATCTATCCCCCTTCTATCTTAACTAGAGTTCTCATGGAATTTCTTAACTATTGTATTATTCTTATACTGACTCAAAACTAAATAATAATGCTTTCTTGACCTGAGACTTAAATTAATTTATTTTCCTATCACAGTTTTCTCATCTATATTTTTCTTTAAGGCATTTTATTATGGCTGATCTCTGTGTCCTTTTAATTTGAATCAATCTCTCCTTTGTTTAATTGAAGCTGTTTTTTTATTTTTGTTTTGTTTTTGTTTTGTTTGTTTTTTTTTACTTATTGTTTACCTCCTGTTAAACTATCTTAAAATTTTTCCCATTATCTTTACAGTCTTCAAAGTTCACCATGAATGTCACTATTAAATCCACTAAAGCATATCAGTTATCAATTAATGTGTTTATCCTTTATATACAATTCATAACTGACTATTGAAATACTGATTATGATGGATGCCACAATAAAGTGAAAGAGGTTTAGTTTTCACTCAAAACTTTGAAACTGGATATTTATTAAGGCAAAACTCCATTTTCAATAATATGCAACTTTGAAAAGAAAGAATGAATGAGTTAATGGGCACTATTTCTTTTCTTTCTTCAGATCAAATGTTGAATAAAGCTATCATGAACAAATCTTTATTAAAATGAGTAATAAACCAGCAGAACTTCAAAACCAGCAAACACTAATTATTACATTGTTCATCTCACATTACAAGGAGTCTAGCCAGGTCAAAACTGCCTTTGGAAGTCAAAATAACTTTAAAGCATTCACAAAAGTACATCATTACTAATTGATAAAACTTAAATGCTACCCACGCAAATCAGATAAAAAAATATGAAGCCTAAAAGAATCATAAGCATATATTTTTCAGAGAATCTGGAGACAGGCCTTTTAAAAAATTTAAATGTATATTTTGTATTGATTTCAGAGAGAAAGGAAAAGGGAGAGAGAGAGAAACCGCAGTGATGAGAGAGATATATTGTTTGGTTGCGTCCTGCATTCACCCAGGACCAGGACCAGGGATCTAGCCTGCAACCTAGGTGCGTGCCCTTGACCTGAATAGAACCTGGGACCCCTCAGTCCACAGGCAGAAACTCTCTCCGCTGAACCCACCCTGATAGGGCTGGAGACAGGTTTTAAATCTTGAGATCTGATTAGACAGAAATGCAGAAAATATTTTATTAGTATAAATTATTTGCACTAGTCAGATGACAAGCAAAAGTCTATATGTAGGTGTGACAAGAAGCAATCTTTCAGAATATATATATTAGGGAGTTATTATAAACACTTGTGGAAGGAAGATGTAAGAATTAGTGTCAGTGATGCAAGTCCTATGGCCTACGCTCAACTCATGAGTTGTCTGGAGTTTAAATATTCTACCAGAATATCTAGTGGTCTAGTGGTCTAGACCCTTACACCTTTAGCTCCATCAGGTTTCTAATATGGGTTTCCCTCAGAAATGCTGACCTGGAGTGAGACAGCTCCGAGAAATTGAGGCAATCCATGGAGCGGATTTTACTTCATTGGAGCAACTTTCTGTCTGTCCTTCCAGGCCAAAATGGGGCTGGCAAATCTATACACAAACCAGAGATAATTATGTTAGATTGTTTTCATTTCAAACAAGGATGAATAGAAATATATTACCACTTTTTAGATCATCTGAAAAAGTTCTTACAAAAATAATATCTCTAAGATAATGAATTACCAATTGAATAGAAAAATTGTAATATTTTTGGAAAATACACTTGCTCAAACAGACACACACATAGTATTTCATCTGAAAAATATAACAATTCTAAAAAATACATATATATTTGAAATAAATATACCAAGTCTACTAAACGTTTGTAAAAATTGAACTATTTAAGTTGTACTATTTAAATATTTTATGAAAATATTTTGCCTAAATCATTTTAGAAATTACATTAATGGTTCTGAGGGAAATCTGTTGATAATAGAAATCATTTTCAAAATATCTCAGTGGGTCTCTAGAGGTATGCATACATTTATTGCATTTATTTTAGCGTATGTATAAAAGGCTTTACACATCATATATATTAAAATGAATATGCTAATAAAGTTCCTAAAATTATTTTTCATTAGTGTAGATATATATACGTATATATATATATCATAAAATTTACCAATTTAACTATTTTTCAGTGTATACTCAAATGGCAATAAGTACATGGACTTTATGGTATAACCAGTAGCACCATCTTTAGAGCATTTTCATCCCAAACTGAAACTGTACCCACAGAGCAAAATCTTCCTTTCACTTCCACTCCGAGCCCCTAGAAATTACTATTCTACATTCTGCTTCTAAGAATTTGCCAATTCTAGGTACTTCATACTGGTAAAAACACATAATACTTGTCCCTTTTTGTTTTGGCTTATTTAAGTTAACATAATCTTTTCAAAGTTCATTCATGTTGCAGTATATATCAGGAATCCATTCCCATTTAAGGCCAAAGAATACTGTATGGTACATGTGTACTATATTTTGTTTATGCATTCATCTATCATTGGCCATTTGTTTTATTATTACTTTTTGGCTATTGTGAATAATGGTGCAGTGGCCATTGTTGTACAAATGTTATGTGCAAGTCCTTGCTTTCAATTCTCTTGTGTGTATATCCATATGTGGAATTCCTGTGTTATAATAATTCCATATTTATTCTTTTGAGGAACCACCATCCTGTTTTCCAGAATGGCTGTATCATTTTACATTTCAACAGCGATACAAAAGGGTTCTGATTTCTCCACATCCTTGCCAGCACTTATTTTTTTGGTTTGGTTTGGTTTTATTTTGTTTTGTTGATAATAAATATCCTAATATGATATCATTCCTTATAAGGACAAATGAGGTTGAGTTTTTTGTGTGTTTTTTTCATTAGTTTATTGGCTTATTGTAGTTCATTTTTTATGAAAAGTCTATTCAAGTTCTTCGCCTAGTTAAAAAATTATCGTTTTATTGATTTTCAAAAGAAGGCGAGAGAGATGGACACATACATGATGAGAGAGAATCATCAATTTGGTTGCCTTCTGCATACCTTCTACTGGGGATCTAGCCTGCAACCAGGGCATAGACCCTGACTGGAATCAAACTGTGACCTCCTGGTTTATAGGTCAGTGCTCAACCACAGAGCCACATTTTAAAAATTGTTTTAAATTGTTTCATTTTGAATGATTTTTAAATTCAAATTAAGATTACATTCTCTATGTCCAATATTCCTTTATGGAGGTAACACATTCAATATATGAATGTTTTTCTGTGTAATTTCTATTTTATATATTTTAAATTTAAAACAAGCCTAAAAAAGTGTTTTAAAGTTGTTTATAATAAAAACTAAAAGTAGAAATGCACAGTTAAGGGAAATACAGTACAAAACTACTCATCTATAATTACTGAATTTATGCAAATTATCAGGTTAAGAAAAAACTAACTGTTCTAGCCACAAAGATACTCAAATGAACTAATGCCTAAATGCAACATATTATTTATCTGGTTACTTTTACTACATAGACTATTATTGGAAAATTTAGTTCAACTTAAATGGAGCCTAAGAATGACATCCTAATATCAATATTACATTAATAATTTTGATAGATGATTTGAGATTATGTAAAACAGTCTACCTGTTGATAGAAAATACAGACTGCCAAGACCGGTTTGACTCAGTGGATACAGCATTGGCTTGCGGACTGAAAGGTCCCAGGTTCGATTCCGGTTGGGGGCATGTACCTTGCTTGCGGGCACATCACTGTGGGGCATGCAGGAAGCGGCTGATCTATGTCTGTCTCTCATCAATGTTCCTGACTTTCTATCTCTCTTTCTTCCTCTCTGTAAAAAATCAATAAAATATATTTAAAAAAAAAGAAAGAAAATACAGACTAATGAACTCAGGAATGATAGTCCAGGATGACAACTTACTCTCAAGTGGTTAAGTTGTTTCAATTTTTTATAAATTTGTGTTCACATTTTTAAAAAGAGCTTATTTTGCCCTTTAAATTAATATGCCTGTGATTATATTTTTATTTATTAATTGCAACAATTAGGATCTTCAGTATTATTTTAAATGGAAATAAAGAGAATAGGAACTTTTGTTTTGACCTTACAGAGAAATCATTATGCCTTTCTATACCACATATGATATTAACCACAAATTATCTATATATATATATATATATAAAAGGCTAATATACAAAATCTCCCTGTGGAAGTTCAATCACTGACAGAGGAAGGGAGGCCCTGGCTGGCAGCCAGAAGGCCTCAATTGGCCCTGATCACCAGCCAGGCTAGGGAACCTATCTGTGCATGAATTTTGTGCTACAGGCCTCTAGTATAGAATAAGTAGCAAATAATGTTTTTTTTAA
>PVJN01028742.1:0-26968 GCA_004026805.1 Lasiurus borealis
AAGTTCCATAAATTTAGTGCCTAAGTTTTCTTCTATGTATTTTATCGTCTCAGGTCCTTTAAATTATTTTTAGTTAAAATTTTTTAATATAGTTTCGGATACCAGCATTATTTCATTCTTTTGCATGTGGCCTTCCAGTTTTCCTAACACCATTTATTGAAGAGATTTTCCTTTTTTCCATGGTATGTTTTTGGCTCCTTTGTTGAAAATGTGTTGCTTACATATGCCTGGGTTTCTTTCTGGGCTCTCAAGGCTGTTCCATTGGTCTGTGGGTCTGTTTTTTGCCAATACCAGAGTGTCCTGATCATTTTAGCTTTGTAGTAGAGTTTGAAGTTAGGAAGTTGGATGCCTCCAGCTTTGTTCTTTTTTTTTCTCAGTATTGCTTTGGCTATTCAAGGTCTTTTGTGGCTCCAGACAAATCTGAGTTGTTGTTTTAAATATATTTTTAGTGATTTCAGAAAGGGAGGGAGAAGGAGAGAGAGAGATAGAAACATCAATGATGAGAGGGAATCATTGATTGGCTGCCTCCTGCACACCCACTACTGGAGATCAAGCCCACAAGCTGGGCATGTATCTTTCACCTGAATTGAACCCAGGACCCTTCAGTCCGAAGTCCGACGCTCTATCCACTACCCAAATCCGGCTAGGGTAATCTGAGTATTTTTTGTTCTATTTCTGCAAAAAATGTCATTGGGATTTTGATGGGGATTGCATTAAGTCTGTATATTGGACTAGGTAATATGTCACTTTAACAATGTTAATCCTTTTAACCAATGAACACAGATTATCTTTCCATTTCTTTGTGTCTTCAATTTCTTTTAACAATGTATGGTACAGGTCCTTCACCTTCCCTGTTAAGTTTATTCCTAGGTATTTTATCCTTACATTGCAGTTGTAAATGGGCTTCTCTTCTTTATTTCTCTTTCTCATATTCCGTTGTGAGTATATAGGAATACAACAGATTTTTGTATATTGATTTTGATCTTGCAACTTGAGCAGACTGTTCTCTTCTCCCTCTCTCCTCCTTCTGATACGCCTATTATCCTTCAGCTGCTCTGTCCAATGAAGTCAGATAGTTCTAGAGTTCTTTCCTTTTCTTAAACTCTTAGTTCTCTCTTCTTTCTCCTGGGTCACTTTTCTTTTAGGTTTCTTTGAGTTTGCTAATTCTCTCTTCCGTCCAGACTGCTCTATTTCCAATGTTCTCTAATATATTCATTTCATTTATTCAGCTCCAGAATTTTGTGTGTGGTTCTTTTTTATAACTTCAATCTCTTTGGTCAAGTACTCCTTTTGTTCGTTAACTTTATTCCTGAGTTCAGTAAACTACCTTTCTGAGTTTTCTTGTATATTTTTTGAGTTTCTTCATAACTAAATCTGCTTTTTTTTTGTTTGTTTTGTTTTGTTAATCCTCACCCAAGATATTTTCCCATCAATTTTTAGAGAGTAGAAAGGAGGGGAAGAGACAGAGAGAGAAACATCAGTGAGAGAGAGATACATCAATTGGTTGTCTCCTGCACATGTCCTGATCAGAGGCAGGAATTGAGCCTGCAACCAATGTAGTGCCTTTGACTGTAATTGAACTAGGGACTCTTCAGTCCACAGGCCGATGCTCTACCCATGGATCCAAATCAGCTAGACCCATAACTGCAATCTTGAATTCTCTGTTATTTATATCACTGTTTTCCATAATTTTTTATTTTATTTGACTTTTTATTTTCTTTCTATGCTTCCGTGTACCTTGGTTGTTCATGGTGCTTAAAGGACTATTTCCCGGCCCATCAGGCAGTATGCAAGGATTCATACCACTTCATGAAGGGGAGTGGACTGGAGACATTGCTTTGTGGACTATTCTTTGGAGTAATGAATGTCTCATTAGATACTGTTTGGCTCTCAACAATCCAGCCAGTTGATAGGAAGGGTGCTTTCTTTGTTTTCCAGTAGGTGGTGCTACGTTGCAAGTTTATGTTTTCTCTGGCACTGTTTGCACCGCTGGGATCCTGGGTGTCCTGTGTCCAGCTCATCTTGGTTAGGAAGCACCTCCATGGTGATAGGGGAATGGTTTGTGCACTCCAGAGCACCTCCTTTGTCTGCTATGCTTCTGGCATTACTGGGCTTCACCAGGGTGTGTGGGGGAGAGAAGGCAAGTCTGTGATTTAGCAGTTCTGCTCTTCCAGTCCAATTAGGGCTGTTGGCCCCCCACTTCCCAGACACCTCTACCTGGGTGTGCTGTGATGGGGAACAGGGAAAGGAGATGCCTTTTCAGGGAGGAAAAGTGCTTCTGTCCTTCTTAAACTGCAGCTCAGCTCCTCCCCCCGCTACCTCACTAGCCTAAGCAGCGGTGGGTGTGGAGCTTTGTCTGGGGCTACATCCCTAACCTTCCTCCTGTCGTGCCTCCAGTGTACCCATCCGGAGGTGTCCCAATGTGTGGCTCTTTCAGGTGTGTCTGTGTGCTGAACAGCGGCTTCTCTGTGGAGTTATAGTTGTCTGACTTGTAAACTGAAGGGGAGAAACAATGGAGTCTTCTTACTCTGCCATGATACTGACACCACTCTCATATCGGTGCTCTTTTAGTGGATGGCCAGCTACTTCGCCAGTCTACTCTACACACTTCTACCAGAAGCTTCTTCCTTAAAATAAGATTTCACTAGGTTACAGTTTTGCTCAAAAACCTTGATGGGCCTCCCACTGCTCAAGAGTTGAAGGCCCACAGTCCAGAGTTCATCATAGATTTTTAAGTACTGGCCTTAAAAAACCACACCTCCCAGAATTCCCAGCCTGCGTAGTCCTCTCCACACCGGTGGGTGACTTGCTTTGGCCAATGGGGAACCAGCTAGTGTAACTCGCACAGGGGCCTGCATTCTTGCAGGAGGGAGTGAGCCCACAGCCTGTCCAGGTGACTGTAGCTGCAAGAGTGAGACTGAGGGGCCCACAGAACGGCGCTGCCTTTACAGAACCAGGAGAAATAAAACACTATTGTGGTCTTAGCCATGCCAGTGTGGATCCCAGGTGTGGCCTGGATACTGTCTTTTCCGCCTGACGTGCTCTCTGCAGCCATGTGCCTATTAAAACCTAGTTATCTACCTGCTAGCTCAGCTCCTATCGGGCCTCCTGCCTGCTCATCCTGTGCTTGTTGTTAGCTGTGCATGCTTTCCTGAGTTATGACTGAACTGCTGACTGCACATCTGGCCTCTTCAATACAGTAAAAACTCTTACCGAAGACTACAAATTTATCTAAATATCTCAAGGACTTCAGCAAAGCCCAGATGGTCCGAATAAATTCCGGAAACACCTTCGGAAGCGTGGAATAGTCCCCAGAAGGGGTTCAAGTGATGAGCCCTTTGGGGGAAGCCTCTTTAGCAGGAGGCTAAGCTGCAGGTCATTCACTGAGTCGCTTGTAAAACTATCTGAGGCAGCAAATGCTGGAGGGAAAATCACTGCAGGTCCTGGCGATCCCTTTCACAGCGGCCTCTCCAGCAACGACTCTGCAGCCTGTGATTACGCAGTCACCAAGGGAGAGCCAGCTGTGCAAGGTCCTGCTCTTAGAAGGAGGGAGGGGGACCCCGAAGTCACTGGAGTCAAGGATCCTGCAGAGAGGAGGGAACAAGTCCCAGGCCTGTGTACTTCCTGAGGCTGGAAACGTCCGCAAACAGCACAGATGCAGAAGTAAATAAGCAGTTTACTTCTCCAGTGACTACAACGGGGTACCCATCGCCAAAGTCTAGTCAGCACACCCCATTTCCTGGGGCATGCTCATGTGGAAAGTGCGTGAGGCCACAGGTTTATTTTCAAAATACCAGCAGGAAGCACCCAAAGGTGGGGCACGGTGAAAGAGAAAAATCAGAGCTGTCTCTGAAGTCTTTCAAATCTAACCATTAGAAACTGAGTGTTCTCTTTATGCTCCTGCGGGGTCTTGATGAGCCACGCTAGAGGGTGAAACCGGGGTCTGAGTATTTGGGGATGATGATCGCTACCGAGGGCAAACTGTTCTGACCAGGTTAGAATTTGGTGTTTGTTAGCACCTCCAGTTGTTAAGGTGATCACTGACAACATTCACCTTTCAGCAGGAAAATGCATGTGTAGATGCATGCCAGTTTCCTCAAACGAAACCTCTTCAAACGAGCAGACAAACTGGTTCTCAGAGAAAGTGCTCACATTCATTTTGAAGAAAGCACTCATTATAAATTGAGAACCTTAGTTCAATTTTTAATTTAGATATTTTTCCATTTAGGCTAAATGTTTAACTTCTCACATAATCATCAAAAGGGATATACCCAAAGGCAAGAAACTCTTCTATATAAATAAAAGGAGAATAATTCCTTTGCTGCAGGATACTAACATCAATATTTTAAGTATACATTTTAAATGTTATTAGATCGTTAATTGGGTTTAAAAAGTAGAAAACATGTTTTTGGCATTGAAAAAGACTGAACCATGTCAAAAAGTATGATTTAACCATTAAACTACACAACAGCTCTGCCAGTGTGACTTAAGTGGTTAGAGCATGGCCAGGGCACCAAGGGTTGTGGGTTTGATTCCTGGTCAAAAAGGTGAATACCTGGGTTGCAGGTTGGATCCCCGGCCCCAGTTGGGGCTCGTGCAGGAGGCAACCAATCTATGTGTCTCTCTCACATTGAAGTTTCTCTCTCTCTCTCTCCCCCCTCCCTCCCTTTCACTCTCTCTCTAAGAGAAAAAAAAATAATAATAATAATGGAAAAAATGTCTTTGGTGAGGATTAACCAAAAAAAGAAAAAAGAAAATACACACCTCATAGTAGCTTATTATTCAATGTACTCATTTCAAATATACTAATATCCTATTGCAAAGTTCTGTAGATTAAAGCATTTGTAAATAATTTCTACCAATTTAAAGATATTTTAAAAATTTAATATCAAGCATCTAAAAATAAGTAAAATATTTCCTGAATGGCTTTTTAAAAAATATATTTTTTTATTTATTTCAGAGAGGGAGAAAGAGAGAAACATCAGTGATGAGAGAGAATCATTGATCGGCTGCCTCCTGCACCCCGCACACTGGGGATCAAGCCCACCACCCGGGCATGTTCGCTGATCAGGAATCAAACCGTGACCTCCTGTTTCACAGGTCTATGCTCAACCACGGAGCCCTGCTGGCCAAGCATGAATGGCCTATATGTGCTCTACATTTACAAACTTGGAAAATAGACAGACTTACCATTAACAGCTTTTTCATAATTTTTTCCTAGGTTGATTAAATTTCGTAGCCGTGGATTGAACTGTTCCATCACATTCTGGAAAACAAACAGAACAGACAAATGAATAAAATAAGTGAACAGCAACACAGTCATCTTTAGATGCTGTTATCACACACACAGAGCCCGGGACACCTATGTGTCCAGCGACAGGAAATGCTGACTTGAAGACATTGAAGGGCACTGATGAACAGGGCGCTCACCCTGGTCAGGTGTACCAGCCAGTTCTCCAGTTGCCCAGGGCTGCCTAGGACCTACTCGTAAATGGAACTAGTAGTGGACAGGCCGCCTCTACAAAGTGCACCCTGCAGGGGCTGTGAGCCAGAAGCTGATGCCGCTGGTTTTAAGCAGGCCAATGGTTGTCATTCTCGTGATCAGAATTTAATTATATGGCAGTGTTTGGGCTATCAATTGGATAGAAATGTCCAAGTCTGATTTTACTTACTCTGCCTCAGTACTGGGGAGAGGGTGGGGCGAGCACTGCTGATAGCTCTAGGACCTTTCTTTCTAGGTGGTCACTGCCCCCACCTCCAGTAATCAGGGTATTAAGTGCTCTGAGTAACTCCTTGTACTAGGTCTTGTGCACAGCTGTGGACGGGAGATATGGTTCCCTCTCATGGATTTCATGATGCTGTTATCTCTGCAGATGTGACACTTTTCATAAACTTGAAGACAAATGCTATGTCGGGTGTAAGACAGGCAATTATTTAGATGTTAGTCTAAACGTAAAATACCCTAAATCTGAAGCGCAGATAAGAAATCACACGTAGGGGACTCCGACTCGGCTCAGAGCGAACACTGACTGAATACTGAGTGGCTTTTGTTCCGGCTTTTGTTCCACCTGCAAACACTGAGCTTCACATATGACACACGACTCAAGTCTCTTCAGCCCCCTCCCGAAATGCGCAGCACTGGGAGAGGACCGGGCAATACAAAGAATGAAAAACTAAGCAACCGCCAAAGGGGCAGATACTTGACACATGCTATTTCTGATATAAAGGTTCTCCATTATAGGTTAGAAGAGAGAGAACGTAACTTTTATTTTTATTTATTTTTTAATGCTTACTGATTTTGAGAGAGAAAGGGAGGATAGACAGAAACACTGATGAGAGATTGATCAGCTGCCTCCTGCACCCCACCCCTTCCACCCCCCCCCACTGAGGACTGAGCCACAACCTGGGCATGTGCCGTGACCAAGAATTGAACCAGGAACCTCTTGGTTCATGGGTCAGCATTCAACCACTGAGCCACACCGGCTAGAACATAACTTTTATTTTTAAGTATTTAAAATGTTTATTTATTGATTGATTGGAGAGAGAGAGATACCGACTTGTTGCTCCATTTACTTATGCTTCCATTGGTTGCTTCTTGTATGTGCCCTGAGTGGAGATCAAACCCACAACCTTGGCGCACTGGAACACTAACTAACTGAGCTGCCTGGCCAGGCTAGAACACAACTTTTATTTGATCAAACAGTGATAAAGGGTTATGAAAACCCACACCTGCCTCACCTGTCCCCACCCCTGCTCCATCTCTCCCCACCCCTGCCTGGCCTTACTCCCAAGAGCTGTTATTCTTGTATTTACTGCAGTATTTTTGACTAATAGTCTTGATTTCTCAATTTTGGGTCGTAACTATAGACTCTCTGCTAGAGTAGATCAGGACCTGGCTCTCCTTTCCTCAATCCTTCCTACATGGTCCAATGGTAATTTCCTGTTAAGTCAATAGGGTTTTTTGATACTTTGTAAATATTGGTCACCACAAAGCAAAAAATGTACCAAGGATTACATTTCTACAGTCCTTTCCTGGTACGACTTTTTGTTTCCTGTGGGATTAGCAAGTGTCTCACCTCCCCACTCCCATGCTTAATTTCCTGTGTATCTACCTTAAACTTCTCCACATGCTCAGTAGGATCTAGCAGAAGCCTATCAATAGTATTTTCAAGTGCACAAAGTTGTCAGCTAATCTTCCCTTCACCCACTCCCCTACCCCCACCCAGAACTTCCTCCAAGGACTCTCTGTCCTCTTGCCCTGTCTGGCCGGAGTGTCCCTGCTCCGCTTGCCCTTGCATGTCCTTCCTGGTCCTTCACGTTAGACCTCTCACGAACTGGATCACGCACCTTCCTCTTTCATTTATTCCTACTTACTGAAGATCATTCTCCAAAAATGACCTCAGAATGGATGCGTGAAAGGTAAATTTGAGTACCCATGTGTCTGAAACTATATCTTGACTTCTGATATTTTGCTAGAGTATTATAGATCACAGGTGATTTTCCCTTAGAACTTGTAAGATAATGCTCCACTATCTTTAATATCCAGTTTTGCTATAGAGAAGTTGGCTATCATTTCTTCTTCCTTTCTACTAGTATATAACTTTTTGGGGGGAGAGGGGCACTTATTTCTGGAAGCCTTTGTCTCATCCCTCCCTCCCTGTGTCCTCCTAACACTACATAATGGTTTTTCTCAGTACTTTTTCATTTATTTAACTGAGCACTCAAAAGGCCCTATCTAATCTATATAGGAAATTATATCCTTCAGGTCTGAAAAACATCCTGGAGTTATACTCTAAGAATTTGTCCCTTTTTATCTGATTTTCCGCTTTTGTTCTGACAGATATCCTCAACTTTATATTCCTTCCAACTCTCCTACTAGATTTTAAATTTTTTTGATATATTTTCAATTTGGGCTCTGTCAAGTTTTTTTATTATTCCTCTTTATATATTTATTTTTTTAATAATTCCTATTTATGTTTTATTATCCTTTTTGAAAGCACCCTGTTCTTGTTTTATGAAGACAATCTTGTCTCTTATTTCAATAAGCTGTAGTTTTGGGGTATTTCCTTCAGTTCCCCATGTTATTTCCTGTAGATTTCTTCTCACTGCTTGGCACCCATCTGTCTTTTGTGTTGAAGGGTTTCCTCAACTGCCTAGTGACCCCTGATCAGTTCTTCGGGAGTAAATCCTGTCCTGCCAACTGGGAGCTTGTGAGTGTGGGGATGCAGGCAGGGCGGCTGCGGACCAGCAGGCTTCCTGTGGGGTGACTGACAGGCCGGCTGAAGACAAACTGGCCACACAGCAGTAGCCAGAGGCCACAGGGTCATTCCAGAGATGTTTCTAATTCCCTGTCCTTGGGTGGGGGAAGGGCCATCACCAGGAGGTCTGCTTTTCCAGTCAGGAAGAGGGGGTGAGAATCCCACAGTTCACCAAGTTGATTTTTACTGAATTCTACTCCCCTCACCTCGGTGGGTATTTCCAAGTCATTATATTTTAAGATTAAGTCTCCAATCTGGCAAGCAGAGGACACTGCTGGCTGGAGTGGTGGTTGGGGTGGGGAAGGGAACCTGGTAGTTTCTAACCATCTTGGAGAATGCCTGTTACATCCCCGTGTGTCCCCTCCTCCTTTCTGTGGGGTCTGATCCTCAGCCTTGGGGTGCCCCAGTGAATGGCTCAGCTCTCTCTCATCAGCACTCCCTCTGCAGGTTACTGAGGTTCTTGTAAGGCAGTTACTACTCCTCTGCCCATTTTCTATCAGCCCAAATTTCTTTAGGCTTTTTGTCAACTGATATTTCCTTTTTCGGGTCTTTACACGATGGATTTTTAAAAAAATAATATATTTTTACTGATGTTACAGAGGAAGTGAGAGGGAAAGAGAGAGAGAAACATCAATAACTGGCTGCCTCCTGCATACCCCTAAATAGGAATCGAATCCGCAACTTGGGCATGTGCCCTGACAAGGAATTGAACTGTGACCTCCTGACTCATAGATCGGTACTCAACCACTGAACCACACCAGCTGGGTTATACTATGGGTTACAGTTGTTTTTTGAAAGTTCTTTTGCTCTCATTTTAACATATCCTCATAAAAAAAAAAGCGTCTACCTACCACACTTCCCTGTAAGTCCACTTGTCCTGGCTTATTTAACCTCTCACAACCAGCAGCCACAAGGGCCCAGCCAGTGCTGACACCCTCCCTGGTCTGTCTGCAAGAAGGTAAACCTTCCACCTAAACACGGGACCTGTAGTGACAACCGCTACTTCCGTCTCTTTCCCCAATTCCCTTGGTTTGTTTTTAAGCTTTTTATTTTGAAAAAGTGCAAGGTTCACAAGAAGTTGTAAATATTGTACATGGAATTCTTATGTATGCTCCCCCCCCACCCCCAAACAATTTATATAAGCACAGCGCCTTATCTAGCACATTATCCAAACCAGGCACTGCATGGGCACAACACGATAAACTGAACTGTAGACGCTGCTTGGCTTGACCAGTTTTATGTCCCTCATTTTTTCTGAGGGGAGAACTGATCCTATGAAATTGTGTCACCTGTACAGATCTGTATAAATCATCACCACAATAATAGTGGACTGTCCCATCAACACCAAGATCTCGCTCACGCTACCCACTTCAGAGCCGCACCCTTCCCCAGTCCTAACCCAGGACCACTGGCCTCAATCGCTACAGTTTTGTCATTGTGAAAATGTTATATAAACGGAACCAAGTGACCTTTTGAGCTTGGCTTTCTCACTCGGCACAAAGCCCGTAAGTACCATCCAAGCTGTTGGGTGTATCAGTAGTTTATGCCTTTTTTTTTAGCCAGTAGGATTCCACAGTATGGAAGTATCACAGTTTGCTCATCCTTATACCTACTCATCACATAGGTTGGTTTCCAGTTTTGGCCAATTTCAAATAAACCTAGTACAGATCATCACATACATGTTTTTGTGTGAATGTAAATGTCCATCTCTCTTAAGATAAATACTTGGGCGTTCAATTGCTGTGTCTTATGGTAGGTGAATGTTTAACTTTATAAGAGTGGCCATACCACTTTACATTCCCATCAGCAATGCATGAAATTTCAATAATTTAAAAATCGAACAACTTTATTAGAAAATGGTTACCTTCTAATGAAAAGATACAACGACTTTTCAAAGCTCTCTCTTAAAATGCTTATGATAACCTTACGAGGCTGAGTGTGGAGGTAGGAATATAGGGAAACTGAAACAGAGCCAGGCCTGTCCTCGGGCAAACAGAAGTCACAAAAAGAAGCCCGGACCTTTGTTCTTCCTCAGATATTCTTAGTCCAGCGTATCAAAAGAAGGGGGAAATGTAACTTGATTTCTTTATATAATTCTTAAAATGTGTACATATAAGTCCTATCTTAAAATGTCAAAAACAATGAATTAATGAGAACTTCCCAAGTTAGCATCAAGCATGAATCACTACCCAAATGATGCTACTGGGGAAAAAACGTTTAAGACTTGAGAGTCTTAAACTTCACAGAAAACACCAGTTTTTTAGCTGGGAAGTCCAACATGTACTTCAATTCCTTTTATTTAGGCTCAGCTACAGGAATCTCCCCCCTGTAAATGCTGGCCTCTCTGAACAGTGGAAAATCCATTTCTACACTGGCTCTTGGCCATTAACATTTAACCATTTTAACTGAAGTACGAGTATTTTTAACCCAGAAACAAAAGCCAGTGCTTCCTTTGTGTCCCACGAGCTATAAAGTTTTACAGTAGCAGTGGGTGTCCTTGTGAATTGGATCCTCCCATATTTTGGAGGGAGGACAGCTGTTGGGTCAAAGGTCATGCTGTGTCAAGTCTTATTAAGACCTGAACTGTATACAGAGCTTAAAATTTATCAAGAATCACCAGTAGTAACAAACATATCCTTTTTAATTTAAACTAAGAATAAAAGGTTTAAGATACCAAGGATAAAAAAGATAAGTTATAAAAGGTATTATCCAGCTGAGAACCACTATTTTGTTGTAGTCAATAACAAAAGCTTAGTACGTATTCCACCAGGTACTGCCTGGCAAGGAGAATAATTTGCCAAACTAGTTCCAACCGGCACTCTCACTGTTCACCTGGCCGGGCCTCCCGTGGAGATGGCTGGTCTTCTGCACAAGCCCACGCTGTGGAGAACAGCGGGTAAGTACGCGGCCCAGGCACTCTACGCCTCAGTTACAGACCATGAGTTCAAAATGAGTTCTACAATCTTATGATGGTTTTTAACTTCTACACCATTTAGATTTTTCTTTGTTTTGAAAAATGATTCCCTTTGCCAACTTCAAACTACAGACCATGAAGCATAAATTAATATAATTATGACTAGCTAGATGGTTAAACTGAGCTGATTTTAAATTTTTTAAGAATTGGTTACTCTTTCTGTTTCTTTTTCCAGTTCTCTCCATGGCTAAAGACAAGTTACTTGATATTTGAGGGCTTTATTTTTCTCAGCTGAAAAATGTGGGTACTATTTACCCTGGACTAAGCTCTAAAAGTGATTTAAGAATCTCCAAGTACGGGGAGGTCAATAGGGGGGACGGGGGAAAGGAGACATATGTACTACTATTTGAAATACTTTAAATAAAAAAATATAATATTAAAAAAAAAGAATCTCCAAGTAAATGGTGAGTTTTAGAACTTGATTCAGGTAGTGGATGTACCCTTGACATTTTCCAGACTATTTTGTTCTATACAGTCTCATACAAATTAGCTTAGCAATGTTGCAAATGCTTAAACTAATTTAGTGTCATGTGATAAGAACATCAGTAATAAGGATTCAATATTTGAGAATACTTCTAGATAGACGTCATTCGTAGAAAATCTCACTTCCTCCTTCCTCATGTTCTTAGAAGCTGCTGTTCTGGATTAACAGTGTCAATACTTGATTATGTCCCTGCCTTTAGGGAAAATATCAGTGAGTAAATGTGGTAAAAAGGCAGCTGTTTGTGGCTAACAGATGGCCAGAAGAGTCATGTGTTTCATACCCATCCTGAATGGGGGCACAGCCAAGGAAAGGAAAATTAGACAACTGAGATGCTTTTTGTTTGAAGAAGTATTAAACGAGGGCAGAAAAACTCAGACTCAAATATATAAACACAAAAAATGTTTCCCATCACTTAAATGTGAACAAAGTTCCCTTTTAGTCTGTATTGTGTATTTACGCTACTAGCTATTAGTGTGCACTATAAACCAATTTGAAACAAGGATTGTAAGTCAATTTGATATAATTTGTAACATGCCATCCCCACAGCAATGAGCCTGAAAAAAATATTTAACCTGTCCTGGCCAGTGTGGCTCAGTTGGCTGAACATCATCCCATGCACCAAAAGGTTGCCGGTTTGATTCCCCATCTGGGCACATGCCCAAGTTGCAGGCTCAATCCCCAGTAGGAGGCATGCAGGGAGGCAGCTGATCTATGTTTCTCTCTCCACACTGATGTTTCTTTTTCTCCCCCCTGCCCCTTCCCTCTCTCTCCTTAACCTTTCCTCTCTCTCTCAAACATAATTAAAAAACAACTTGGGACTGGAATCCTTGGGCAAAGCACCACCCTGTGGAACCTCAGCCTCCTGGTCTATAAAATGGGAAGAACGATCATTTCCATTTCATGAGGTGTATGAAGAGTCAGTGAGTAATAATTAATCTTACAGAGCACTTACTCTGTGCTCTTCCAAGCACTCTTTACTCAGTGCATCCCAAAGTTGTGGCAATTAACATTGCAAGACAGAAGCTTTCATGTATCAATCAACTCTTCAAATGGAGGAGGGATCTTCAGGTACCCACTTTCACCCTATAACATGCAAATAAATGACACTGGCCATCCGGCTCAAAGTGTCACTTTTGGAGGAGAGAAATCATTAACACAAAAATCTGGAGAGAGTGCGCAGCTCAGTACAAAGGAAATCAAAAGCATTATTACGTATCTGCTTTATCCAGTTGAGAACATTGTATTTCTTTTTCCATCTGAGAGACCTTTGATATTTTTGTATACTGTTATGTTTCATCAGGCTCTCTGCCTGCTATTTCTTTCACATGGATTGTCTCACTGGATCCTAACAATATGATTATTATTACGCCCGTTTTACAGGTGAGACAACATATCTTTGAGATGGTAAGTTTAAACACCTTACTGAAGGTCCCATACAGAGGGGTGAGGCCTGGGCAACCTCCCTACTAACCTTTGCATTCACCTCTCTCTGGCTTTGAAACAAGTTCCTTGAAGCAAATTGTGCAATAAAAGTGAGATAAAAATGCTTTTTATCACATAGAACCCTTTTAGTGTGAGGAATTATAGAAATCTCTACAATATTTTGTTTTTAGAAGTTTTCTTATAATCTTACTCCTGATTTTTTATGGATATAATGAATCTAATAGCATCCCAGTATGGTGGACCGATTCTGCCCAGGCACACAAATATTTCTGACCTCCTTTTCTTTCCTTTAGAAAGAGAGAGAGAGAGAGAGAGGGAGGGAGGATTCCACCACTACCTCACAAGAGTTAATAAAATGATTAACACTGTCATATTGATTTCCTTTGCTGAAAAGGAATTAAAATTAAAACATTACAGAACTACATTACAAAACCACAGGATGCTTAATCACCTCATTCAAGTCTCATACCTCATTTTTTTCCTCCCAGAAGAATCTGTTAAGACTGCTATTAACTTCCTAACTTACTAAAAAGTATTTTACACTGTTATATACACATGTATTTAGTTATGATTAATAATTTTGTCTTGTGCATTTATAAATAAATGGTATCGTATAACATAGTTTTCACACCTTATTTTTTTTATTTAACATTATGCCTGAGACCTGTCCCCTTGGTATATATTGACAGAGTTTATTCCTATTTAACTTCTCTATGGCAGTGGTCAGCAAACCGTGGCTTGCGAGCCACATGTGGCTCTTTGGCCTCTTGAGTGTGCCTCTTCCACAAAATACCACGGCCTGGGCGAGTCGATTTTGAAGAAGTGGTGTTAGAAGAAGTTTAAGTTTAAAAAATTTGGCTCTCAAAAGAAATTTAATCATTGTACTGTTGATATTTGGCTCTGTTGACTAATGAGTTTGCAGACCACTGGCCTAGGCTACTGTGTGTGTGTGTGTCTGTCTTGGTTTTTAACAAAAAACTTAAAACAAAATTTAAATAGAAATAAGGCTTGCAGAATAAAGATATAAAGAAAAATTTTTTGTGCAGCTGTACAATGTGTTTTAAGCTAAGTGTGATAGGAGTAAAGAAATTAAAGACATTTAAAAGTTTAGAAGTAAAAGTTACATGAAGCTAACGTTCATTTATTATTGAAAAAGCCTTATTTTTAATAAATTTAGTGTAGCCTCAGTGCAGAGTGTTATAAAGCCTACACTCATGTGCAGTACTTACTGTCCTAGCCTTCACACTCACTCACGCGCCACTCACCCGGAGTAATGCAGTCCTGAAGGCTCCATTCCTGACAAGTGCCCTGTAATGGTGTATCTTTTTATCTTTCATACTGTGTTTTTACTCCATCTTTTCTATGTTTAGAGATGCAAATACCTGCCATTGTGTTACACATGCCTGTGGTGTTCTGTACAGTTAACATGCTGCACAGGTGTGTAGCCTGGGAGCAGGGGGCTGTTCCGTATAGCCTCGGTGTGTAGGAGGCTGTACCATCCAGGCCTGTGTGACTGATGTTCACACAGGAGACTAACTTGCCTCGCGGTGCCTTTCGCACAGCGTTTCTTCACTAAGCAACGCATGGCTGTGTAAGTTTCCCTCAGCTCTCGTGTCTATCACAGATTAATGTTGCCAGAAACTTCTGTCATGGTAACAACAGGGTGGAAGAGGCACAAAAGCCTGGCTATTACCAGCAATCAAGCAGCTTTGGCTGTGCCCACCTCTCCTCCATGCCCATCACTGTGTTTCAGGCACAATGGCTTCTGGGCTGTTGTCAGACCAGGCCTAACCCATTCCTACAGGGATTTTTTACTCACTCTCCTCCTGCCAGAAGACTCTTCCGGATCCCCACCCACCTGGGTCTCAGCTCTCAAAGACCTCCCTCCATCCTCCTCCCTCAGATGGTAGCAGCTCCAGCCTTCCCCTTTCCAGCGGCTCCCTGCTTCTCTTTTTTCAAAAGCCTACTCCCATGCTGTGTGTGCACTGTCTCTTTAGTAGGAACCATACGGAACCAGTGCCAAGGACCACTGCACCTCCAGCACCAAGAACAGTGCCTGGACCGTCTACCCCAAAGTGCCCCGCCAGCAGAGCACCGCAAGAAATGCAATGCACGTGCCCACAGAGGAACTGGCCTCATGATGTCCTCCCTCTCACCTGGACACACCGCTGCAGACACAACGGCCCAGCGGGCCAATTAGCCTAGAAAACCGGGGATGAGGTAATGGGGCCACTGCTTTCAAGTTCCTTAGTTCAAAGAACAGCTCCAACCAAGGGTCACAAGTGCTGCAAGGTTCGGCCTTCTACCTACGAAGGCATAGTGGCCTTAATAAATCAGGAAATGCTAAGGCTTTCCTTGTGAATTTTGCTTCCTAACTCTACGTTTTCCCAAGGTGACTTTTAGATTATTTAGGTATTGGGCAGTAATATGGCCCTTAAAAAATACTTTGTTGGAAACAACTCAAATTGTCTATCACCTGGTGAAAAGGTGAACAGATGTGGTACATCCATAAAGAAAATATTAGTCAGCCATGAGAAAGAATACAGTACTAACACACTACAACACAGATGGACTCCATTATGCTAAGTGAAAGAAGCCAATCACAAAAGACCATGCATGGCTCCATTTTTAAGAAATGTCTAGAAAAGTCAAATCTACAGAGACCAACAATGCATTAGTGATTGCCTGGAGTGAGAATGAGAAATGGCAGCTAATTAAGCACAAAGGACCTTTTTGGGATGAAGGAAATGTTATAAAAATGGATGGTGGTGATGGTTATACAATTCTGCAAATTTACAAAAATGACTGACTTGTACATTTAAAACCAATGAATTTTACAGTTTAAAAATTATATCTCAATATAACTATTTATTTTAAAAAGGGAAAAAACCACACAGCAAAAACAAAGAGCCTGACTCTGTTGCATGTTCCAGGCTGCTGAGGCTGAAGGCTCTCCATCAGGGGTGGGGAAAGTCCGGCCCACGGGCCGTAGAGGCCCCTGAAGTCATTGGGTTTGGCCCTCCCCAGGCATTGGGGCTGAGTTAGTGAAATGTTTGACCAGATATAGAAGACTAATTTTTAAGTTGCTAATTCTGTATGGCCCCCAAAAGACGTAATTATCCAAATGGCCCTCAGTAGAAAAAGGTTCCCCACCCCTGCTGTACGCACATCCTTACTGCCATGGAATGCCACCGAGGGTTCTGTGTGCTTGCTCCATCTGGGTTGCCTCTAACTAGCCTGCTCCCAGAAGAGCCAGACACACTGAGATGCAGGTCCCCAATGTCCTTTGTGAACACTGACTGGTCCAGGCCCTCCCTGGAAAGTGCTGCTGGCCTGCGCAGCATTTATGCCCACGGAGCTGTTTGCAGCAACATCCCCTCCTTCGGTGAAAATCAACTGGACCCATTAGCAGAAAGAGATAACCCAGCTGTTTTGAGACAAATCTCCGCTGGATTAGCAGTTGTCTTTCCAGCTGTGATTGGGGAAGGAGCGTGGCAAATGTATCCAGGCAATAAATAAAATATTGGGTAATTACTGTGTCCTTCTAAAGCAGTTTCATAGGAAATCTTCAGCCCCTAAAGATAACACTCCATGAAACTTCCACTGTCTTCATTCTTCTATCCTTTCTTTATCCAAAACCCAGGCTTGGGTTTATAAAAAATGATCCCTGCCAGAGTGGTCCTTCAGAGGGCAGAGGGCATGCTGGCGAGGAAGCCCTGAGCCCCGCGGGGTGACCTGGCTCCATCCCTCGCCTGTGACTCTCGCATGCGAAGCCACTGGGCTACTGGTCAGCAAGCACAGGGCCCCCTCTTGGGCTTCTCCTCTGCTAGAATATTCTCAGAGGATTCTGCACGCACCTGCTGGATCACGAGTTCCTTAAGAACCGAGTGATGAGAACCAGGGTGATTGTCCAGAAAGGTATGTGTTGCTACCTGTTAAGATATGTTACTAAAAGCACATCTCCAGGACCTTTTATTTCATCATTTAGCAGAGACCAGTTTGGCTCAGTGGATAGAGCGTCGGCTTGTGGACTGAAAGGTCCCAGGTTCTTTTCCGATCAAGGGCATGTATCCTGGTTGCGGGAACATCCCCAGTAGGGGTCGTGCAGGAGGCGGCTGATCGATGTCTCTCTCATAGATGTCTCTAACTCTCTATCCCACTCCCTTTCTCTCTATAAAAAATCAATAAAATATATTTAAAAAAAAAAGAAAAAGAAAAAGATTTCTGCGACAAACTCCGCTTTCCCTAGTCCCTCCTCACTGAGGGAGCAAGAACTATTCTGAAGCAAAAGCACAATTAAGCAAAACAAAACACACTGGTGGGGAAAGTAAGGGGGTGCGTCTTACAATGGTTCAAACCTTTTGGATGGAATTATCAAGAGAATCTAATAAAAGTCCCAGAGCTGTCCCACCCAGTAAGTGAGTGTAAGAATATAGGTTTTCATTTTTTTTTTAAAATATGGAGGGAAAACCTAAATATGGGCAATCTGAATTCATGACCATCTGATAAAGTAACCTGAAGAAAAAATAATGGTCTGAACCTAGTTAACACTAGAATGTTTCATTCTAGACAGAAGTTTTACAGTTGTCTGAGGGCGGGATCATTTGAAACCACTTTTCCTCGTAGTTTAAATGCAGACAATCACACAGGGTCCCGGGTCCAGGGTCCAGCATGTTCTCTAACGCCATGCAGTTACATCTTGGAAGTGCCAAGAAAGCTTTTGGGGCTGAAAGCAGGCGCTCCTAGGCTTGGCAATTAGGAGGTTACCAGATACTGTACCAACGTCCAGGCCACACTGGCTTTCATTGGCCAGGGGATTTGGGGACCCCGTCTCAGAATTCAAGCAATTTCTGGGCCTTGAACTTCAGTAAGAGGGAGAAGTAAGATCGAAGTAAAAACCACTTCTTGAAATTCCAACTATGATCACTCAAGTATCCATTTTTGCTTGGTGTGTAGAGGTACATGTTCTTATTTGAAAGAGTGGAAGCACAGTCCTTACTATAACTAGCTACCGACCAGGACGACTGCTATATAACTTTCGATCACAATCTGAAAATGTGCCTCTTTTCTGGTATTTTCCTGTGTGGTGTGCGTGTTTTGTGTGAGAGGGAGAGAGGGAGCGAGGGGGGAGGGGCGAGATGAATGGATGAGATTACAGCAAGTATTAGATATTATGTGCACTCACGTTTCACTCCACTAACTCTGTAAAGCCCTTCTCACATTTGGGCCTTTGAAACAACATACACTTGTTCAGCCTTTACTGTACACTCACAGCGGGCCAAGCCCAACCCATGCTGACGGAGAGAACACAAAGATCCACGAGGAAAGGCTTCCAGCCCCTGAAAAATGCAGTCTAGTAGCGACACAGGCATGAAAAGCCCAAGGCGATCCAGACTGACGTAGCGAAAATAAGACATGCAAACACCTTTAATGTTACTGGAATATAATTTATAAATATATTACTTGATCACAGACAAATGTCTTATGCTAAGGACTCAGTAACTGTTTAGTTCCTGGGTTTTAGATAGCTGTCGAAGGGTACACACGCTGAAGGCTATGGAGCACCCCGGACGGTCTGGCTATGTGTTCCTGCCTGCCCAGCTGCGTTTGAAAGGTGTGCCCCGGAACAGAGCAATGAATTTACGGTACAGAACGTCTCATGTGCTCCACCGCTGGTTTAGAACGCCCCAAAGTACTTATGAGGTAAGAGGAACTTTACCAGATAAAAGTAAACTGCTGGTTTCATAGAGCAAGTGACAGTCTTTTTTCTTCTTTTTTAGTTCACTAGTACTTTTAAATAGAGTAATCCAGAAATTCTAGGACATTCCCCTCAATCAGATCCCAGGAGATGGGTCATTCTGCTTTATATTAAAATCACAGCCCTTACAGTCTGTTAAAAACTGCAATAATAATTTTTAAATAGTTCATTACTTCTATGTCTCAAATACCATCTGGGGAATCAAAATTTCCAACATTCTTTTCCACTGCTGCCTCTCATCTACTTCTCTCATCATCCAACTTTCCAAAGACTTCTTACAAACTGCCTAAGACAGTGGTCGGCAAACTGCAGCTCACGAGCCACATGAGGCTCATGAGCCATGGTTTGCCGTTCTATTGACTAATGAGTTTGCCGATCACTGGGAGAGGGGCTTAACCACAAGGAACAACAACAGCTGTAATTACTGGAATCGAGAGTCTAGGTCAGTGGCCGCAGTTTGCTGACCACTGGCCTAAGACACTCCTCATGAACTTAACCCACACATATAATTCCCCTTCTTTCTTCCTATACTTCATTACAAGATGAAATAAAGTCCAAAGAACTCTGGGAGAGAGGGTTGGGGAAGGATGGTGCTGGGCAGGCACAGTGGAGGGGAAAGGCCGGGACACTAAAATGTGACATGGTTGTCCTGTCGTAAGCTATAACCGGTAGACAAGGACAGACTTTCTTTCTTCCCAGTGGTGACCCCAGCCCTTGGCTCAACTGTGACACAAACAAGAACAGATGCAGAAAGAATGAGCGTAGGTGATAAGCCAGGCACATATATAGCAAGTGCCCAAAACATGGAAGCTACTGTTGTGCTATCCTAGTCTCACCAGCCATGGAGTAGGTGAGGATTTTAGTTACAACTGTGTGTTACACATAGCTCTTCAGTATTTACTCAACAAGTATTTCTGAGTTTTTACTATGCAACAGCACAATGAAGATTAAACACACACACACACACCCTAACCGGTTTGGCTCAGTGGATAGAGCATCGGCCTGGGGACTGAAAGGTACCAGGTTTGATTCCAGTCAGGGGCATGTACCTTGGTTGAGGGCACATCCCCAGGAGGAGGTGTACAGGAGGCAGCTGATCGATGTTTCTCTCTCATCAATATTTCTAACTCTCTGTCCCTCTTCCTTCCTCTCTGTAAAAAATTCAATAATACATATATATATATATATATATATATATATATATATATACACACACACACCCATACACACACACCCCTCAAGGAATGGAGAACTCACTGACAAGAGAGAAAAATGTGTGCCAATAACGGTTCAACACTGTTCCTTAATATCTACTCAGCTCCATCTCTGTGTCAGTCACCCCGGGGATAAGATACATAAGCAGTAAACAGATGAAAATCAATGCTCTTGTGGTGGTTACAGTATTGCAAACACAGGCCACAACGCTGAAGGCTAGCACACTGTTCTAAGTGCTTTCATGTTTTATCATGTTCAATCTTCACAACCGCCACAGGAAGTGGGCACTGCTCTCACCTTACTTACAGGTGAGAAACTGAAGCACAGGTCACACGGAGGGAGAATATGGCATTACCAAGTCCATACAAAATCTGGGCTAACACAGAGGACGGATCGGCTAGCTGAAGAAGTGTGTCTTCTCAAAGGGCACAACGGGACTGAGTGTCAGGAACTACGTCTAATGTGGCTTTCACACCTTGAAATACTCAGTCCTGTCAGATGTAGCTGGTGTCTGGCACCTAAGCTGCTCCAAGTGTACAATGAAGCCCATATTGTGATAAAATAGGCCACTGAGTCTATTAACCCCATTAAGGTTTCATTTTTTAAAATCACAGTGCATAAAGAAGGAATTATCATTGTGATTTTCCTGACTTTCTCTTGCCACTGGAGTTTTTGGGGCCAGAAATGAACTGGCCTGTTAGCTTAGGTCTCGGGTATCTGCACCTGATAGGCACGCGCAGGAGACCAAGGTTGTCTCCGTACTCCTCTCCCCTCCCTTCTCGAAACTCAGCACAGGGGAAGGCCAAAGAGCAGCCCTTATGGTGCCTGGCAGTCAGCTCACCATCTGAAATCTGCTCTGACCCCCAAACCCAATCTGTCTCATGTTTACTCTAGGCCACGTGTTCTAATCACCTGAACTTTTACCCCTTCTTACTTTTGACAGGCTGTTATTACTTTTGCACCTTTCAAGGATGCAGCTGCTTATAACATCAGGAACAAGACTTTAAAAGGTAACTGTAAGAACTGGAATTTGGATGTTCTCAGTTTAGATTTCTTTTTCTGCTCCATTCAGTCTCAAGTGACTAAATGTACTCCCCCCACAAATAATAATTATTAAGGGAAAACGGTTAAGATTTTAAAGTAGGTTTATCTTTGAAATGTTAATTTGCCAAACAGAAAGAAAAGGGCACCTTTTAGTTTAATGTTTAAAACTTTTTACTCACTAAAATGGAATGTATCTATATGAATTTCTGCTTTTTAAAAAAACTTAAACATTGTAAAAGTCATCCACTCACAAAAGAAAATGTAAACATTCACACTAAGTGAGAATTAAGGTCTCCTTCAACTCTACCCAGGAGTAAACCACCAGGATGTTTTGATATTTTTAGTGATACCCAAGAGTAAACCACCACGATGTTTTGATATTTTTAGTGAAGGAATTGCTACTGTTTGGGGACTTTTAAACCTCCAAAGCTCCATATAATATAAGAGGCAAACCTGAGCGCATCTTCACCTGCCTGCTGGTCTCTCTAAAGCACAGGTAGCTCTAGAACAGAAGGCACCAGTGAACCCTTGGTTAGATCTAGTGGGATGCTCATTTATTTTGTTCATTTATTTTCCCTCGGTTGGGAAACACATTCTGGAATATTTTTCATTTAGTTTTGAATAAGAGAGAAACCAGCAACACTTTATCTCATTTTACGCCAGTCTTAGCTTTATCCACGAAGATTTGAGTTAGCTGTTATAATCAGAACACACAAAAAAATGATAAACTAGAAAGATACTCAAGATCTGGGAAAACATAAATAGAAGTACACAAAAGTATATAGGCCTGAAAGGTCACAGAGCTGTAATTACTCTGCACACATCTACAAGTTACAAAGTTTATGGAGGAAATGATATCCAATAGTGGTAGACATGAACACCGAGAGGGTGTTCTCTTGGCCAATGTCCACGAGCCACTAAATATATTGTAAAATGCATGTTTTATTACTGTTTAAAAAAAAACACAAGTTCTCTATGGGTTACAGGAAAGGAAGTGGTTTGAAAAGATCAACTCCATGGGTTTAGGAAAGGTTCATTTGCACTCAATCAGATTACAGCATAATTTGGGGCATGTTTTACGTAGGGATTTTTGTAACGCGTAGCAAATATGCTTTCAAACGCACCTGACTCATATCCCCTGCAGGGAATTGAGCTTACGGAAACCACCACCGATCTGTGCAAAGCTTTACCTGCAATGATGTTCACTGCAGTGCCTTATAGAGAGCACTGGCAACGATCTTATGTCAAACAACAGAAGACTAGATCAATAAATTATGATGAAGAATGGAGTTCTGTGATCACCAAAACGAGGCACAGAATACTGACTGACATGGAAAGATGTGCTGAAAATACTGCCAAGAGGGACACGTTCATACCGTTAACTCTGGGTTGTGGGTTCCCACTTGCAGTATAAATATTCATAGGAATATTGGAAATTTTCTGGCAGCAGCTCTGGCCAGGTAGTTTACTTGGTTTGTGTCCTGACAGGCCAAGGTTGCAGGTTCAATCCCTGACCAGGGCACAAGAAGCAACCAATGAAGGCATAAATAATGGAACAACAAATCGATGTTTCTCTCTCTTGCAAATCAATAAAAAGAAACGCAACTTTTTAAAGGAATTTTCTGGCCACAGAGAAAAATATAGTTTAAAAAACCTGAGATTAAAACCGAAACACATACGTAAAAATACTAATGACTGCTGGAAATACTAAGTATAATTTGGCAGTCTTGTTCTCAAGCTTGTACCATCTAAGTGGGGAGAAGAGCCAATTAAAAGTAACATTTCTGCCCTGGCTGGTTGTTGTTCAGTGGTTAGAGTGTCAGCTCATGAACTGAAGGGTCTCGGGTTCAATTTCCCATCAAGGACATGTACCCCGGTTGTAGGTTCAATCCCTAACCCCGGTCTAGGTGCATGTGGGAGGAAACCAATCAATGTGTCTCTCTCACACTGATGTTTCACTCTCTCTCTCCTACTTCCCCTCTTTAAAAAAAAAATCAATGGGGAAAAAAATATACTCGGGTGACAACACACACACACACACACACACACACACACACAAATAACATTTCCTTGAGAAAGTACCAGCCTTAAAACCTCTTGATTCAATTGCAACTCACTGAAATGCTTTTAAAAAACCATACATTTACAAGAAAAGTCATATAAAAAAGTGAAAGTTACTTGCACTAATATTCAATTAACAATAAAATTCAATTAACCAGACCTAGCCAGTTTGGCTTGGTGGATAGAACATGGGCCTATGGACTGAAGGGTCCCGACTTTGATTCCCGTCAAGGGCACATGCCCCGGATGTGGGCTCAATCCCCAGTAGAGAGCCTCATCACTGATGGTTCTCTCTCCCTCTCCCTCTCCTTTCCTCTCTGAAATCAATAAAAATAGATTTTTAAAAATTCAATTAATCATATAACTCCACATGCTTCCAACATTCCAGTTTGTTTACATCCGTGCCCCCAACATCTCTTACACAAACCTTTTGATGTGTTCAGTTACAACAGTTTTAGAATCTAAGAAAGTTAAATGTGTGTTTTATTCTACTTAACACAACTAGCAGCGTAAGGCCTCTCTCAGGCCCGCGTTCCCAGGGCCTGGCGCTGTCTCCGGACATTAAGTAATCCCTATGGAGATCAGGCTCCTGCCAAGGTTGCAGAAGTCCAACCAGTAAGCCTGAGGCAAACACTTTTGTTTGTTTTGCATTTAATTAAAAATGTTTACTTGCTTCCACCCATCAGAGAGGCCAAAATAAAAAGGAAGGAAAACACCAACCTCTGGTTAGGAGGTAAAGCAGCAGGAATTCTGATACACTGCTGGTGGGGATGTAAATGGAGGCAATGGCTCTGGAAAACTGCCTGGCAGTTTCCACCAAAACTAAACATTCAAATGCCTTCTAACCCAGCAAATCCAACCCTGTGTCTATAAGAACACCTATGCCCCGCCCCTCCGCCAGCGCTAGCTAGAATGTCCACAGCAGCACTATTCACAGGAGCCGGAGTACTGCGAAAACTATCCGAAGGCCTCTCGAGAAGTGTGATCTGTTCACACAGAGGACTACTATTCAGCCCAAAGAATGGGCTAACCACCATTATTCCAACAACATGGGTGAATCCGACAAACATGGAGAGTGACAGAAAGGCAGACAAAATAGGGGAACTGATTTTAGTGCTGTGAGAAGTTAAGGGAGTAGCAACTGGAAGAGAGTATGTGAAGGCCTTCGAGGGGTGATCATGTCTGCTTCTTGACCTGGTGCTCATTATACAGCTGTGTTCAGTTTGTGACAATTTAGTGACTACACACCTCAGCATACCATTCTGTGTGTGTGTGTTTTAAAATCCTCACCCAAGGACATTTTCATTGATTTTTAGAGAATGGGGAAGGAAGGAAGACAGAGACAGAGAGAGAGAGAGAAAAAAAGAGAGAAAAAGAGAGAGAGAGAGAGAGAGACAGAGACATCAATGTAAGAGAGACACATCTATTGGTTACCTCCTGCACGCCCTCCGACCAGGACCCGGAATCAAACCTGGGTCCTTTCGGTGCAGGGGCCAGCACTCCTACAGACTGAGCCACACCCACCCAGGGCTCCGTGTGTATAATATAGTTCAATAAAAAACTTTTAGAAATTAAAAACATATTTGCAAATGACAACAGAGGTTAAATTAATGTTAGCATTGTTTTTAGAACCATTTTTACTTTGGAACTGCAGAAGAAACAGCTGTGTGTTGCCAAAGCCGGTTTGGCTCAGTGGATAGAGCATCGGCCTGGGGACTGAAGGGTCCCGGGTTCGATTCCGGTCAAGGGCACATACCTTGGTTGCGGGCACGTCCCCAGTGGGGGGCGTGCAGGAGGCGGCTGATCGATGTCTCCCTCATCGACGTTTCTAACTCTCTATCCCTCTCCCTTCCTCTCTTTAAAAAGTCAATAAAATATATAAAAATTAAAAAAAGACTTGTCTCCCCTTTCCTCCCCTTCCTTTTTTTAAGTGTCATTTCCCCCTTCGCTGCTGCTTTAGCCAGATTAATCCCGAATGATGTCACACCCATTCCTCCCCATCTTCCTGCCTTTAACTGTTCTAACTTCTAGGGAGGTTGTGGTTACTCTTAATTAAGAGTTGCTTTTTTTAAACTTTGCTTCTTCCTCATACCACTCCAATGTGTACTCATCAGAAAAACCATGCAAAGTCGCTGGCAAACTACAAATTAGGGGCATACTATAGATTGAAGTGTGGGGAAGGGGAGGGTCCTTTGGTTTAATTCTTAATTAGCAACAGCAACATTGCTTGACATCTTGGGGCTTATTATCATGCCATTTGCTTGTGAAGTGGTAACACACACAACCCTCTGAGATTTAGCACGGATCTCCAGTAACCATTTGTCTAAGTGTATAGGTAGAAAACTCGGCCATGTGTAAACAGTGAAAGATATTTGACACTGCAAACTTTATAATCCCCATTTTCTCCAAAGAGTTTACTCCTCTCTTTCAAGGTTGGAGAAATTGGAGTGTTAAAAGAAAACACCTAAAACCCATACAAGCAAGCCATAAAATGGCATTGGCAGGTGGCTTTTGTAAACGCACCGGCTTAGGTTATGGTTAGTTCTATTAGGAAAACACCGTAGATTGCTAGGTAACGTAGAAGGAAGTCTCTTTTTTAAAAGAACTAGCCAGACTCATCAACACTGCCAGATTTTTTTTTTTTTACCATATTAGGCTTAAGTTGTTTTCAGCGCTGGTAGTTGGGGAGGCAACACCGGGCGGGCGCAAGAACCCGAGAGCAGGAGGTGCGAGAATGCCAGGCTTTGAGGGAGACCCGGGAATGTAAAATTTTACTGTGCATGTCCACCACCGCCCCAGCAGGGGCTAGCGGCATGCACTTCAGAGATTACACGTAAACCTGTCGTGGAGAGCTGTAAATTCGTATGCCGCCGTCTCAACGTAAAAATAAATAAATAAATAAATAAATAAAATGTAAAAAAAAAAACACCATGATTCTAAAAACCTGAATGAGGAAATGGCGATGAAATCAACCAGACATCTGCGAGCTCTCCGTGTGTTTGGAAACATACCTGGGGGTGGAAAGCACTGAGGCACGTACTGGCCTCTGACCTTCAGGGTGATGGTCTCTCAAACTATGAAAGTGATTGACCTGCCTTACACCTGCAAACACACACACAACCAGAGCTGCGAAAGCCACACGCCCCCCTTTCCTCCTGCTCCTTGGGTTGGCAGGACGGGCGGGGCCATTCGCGGGAGGACACAGCCCCTCCACCTGAGTCATCACGAAAAGTGAAAGTCAGGAGTCCCTGGAGGAAACAAGCAAAGCCATCTTACTTCCCGGCACCTGAGTGCCTGTCTCAGGTCTCTCCCCGCTCAGACAGGGAAGGGGAGCACTCAGACAGGGGGCGGGGAGTGCATGTGCCCCCTTTTTAGAGCTTCTGTGGCCCTGCAGAAACCCAGGCTCTGCCTCCAACCTGCAACGTCTGCTTTCCCTCCCCAGTTGCCTCCCCAGTTGCCTCCCGGTTCCCCTGCACTGACTCATCAGAGCAGCTCCTGCTCCCCGCGTCTGCTTCCTCTACACCAGTGGTTCCCCACCTTCCTAAGGCGTACAGCTCCTCACGGGGCGGTGACCCCCAACCAGGAAATGTTGCTCCTGTGATGCATCGTGGTGTAAATGTCTGCATTTTCCGAGGGTCTTAGGCGACCTCTGGGAAAAGGCCGTTCAACTCCCCAAAGGGGTCGCGACCCATAGGTTGAGAACCGCTGCTCTACACTCTCTGAAAAGACCC
>PVJN01028743.1:0-26967 GCA_004026805.1 Lasiurus borealis
TTAGAAAGAACATTTAAAAAAACAAACACAAAAAACAACAGAATAAAAAAAACATAAGGGAAAGCATCGCTCTCCTTAGATGGAGTCACAGCTGTGCCTTGCTGAGACACTAATGCATTCTGCATCAAACAGATTGCGTAGGAAAAGACACTCTTATTTTAGATGCAATTCAGATTTTGGCACCATCTCGCAGTTTCTGAGGTCATTTGCTTTTTCCTTCATTATAATGCATAGACGTTGCTCAGACCTTGTTAAATGCAGATTCGGTGCATCAGTATAAGTGAGGTAATGAAGTGGTTTTTGTGTTGTTTTTTTTTCTTAATGTCTGTACGGCATATTGAAAGGCTTTTCATTTCAGGGATTAAAATTTTAAGTGAGCAGGTGGCTGACTGCCAGCTACAACTTGCCACCCATCAGCTGTAAAAGAGGAGGAAGAAACTGTAAAGAGTTTACTATCAGTTACTCTTATATCCCCTACAGGTCAAGGTTGGTAGGTTTGGAAGAACATTAGGAAAAGCCTGCCGTTAATGATAAGAGTATGTGAGACACGAAGAAGCAGATATGTGGAAGATATATGGATGCCACTATTTGACTTTTTGGCTTATAACTTTAATTGATTGCAGGTTCTTATCATAACTGACACTGGACACTTAGAAGATGCCATCCTGATCCTGAAAACATAGGTCTAGATTTCTAATTTTCATGTTAAATTCTATTCCATGTTGTATTGAGCAACCAAGTTTAAAGAATAAGGGGAAACTAGTGCTTATTAGTGGTTTATTTCCTGGTAGGTTAGAGTGGCTGATTTTATTTTATTTTTTCTGGAGCGGTCCACTCCCAAAGAAAAGAAACTATCTTAAGACTTATGGCAAATATTCTGTGATAGGAAGAAGAACATCCTGTTTTCAGATTTGAGCTGGCATTAAATAATCCTTGGCCGAGACCGGTTTTGCTCAGTGGATAGAGCGTCAGCTTGCAGACTGAAAGGTCCCGTGTTCGATTCCGGTCGGGGGCATGTACCTTGCTTGTGGGCACAACTCCACTGTGGGGCGTGCAGGAGGCGGCTGATCGATGTCTCTCTCTCATCAATGTTTCTGACTTTCTATCTCTCTCCTTTCCTCTCTGTAAAAAAAAATCAATAAAATATATTTTTAAAAAGCATTTAAATAATCCTTGGATCTCGGATTCTACATTATTTTGAAAATAATTAGGGAATAATGGGCTAAAATTATCCTACAAACCCAGATATTCTTATTCTCTACCAAATAATCAATACTATATGTCCTTTTGTAAAAGTGTGTCAAGAAATAATTCCATCATCCTCTGCCACTACCAAATTGAAAATTACAATTCACTTTAATCTGCAGCAGTATTATCATAATCAGCTTGCTAATATGCCAGTTTGTTCTTATTCTATGTTCCACATCTTTGATGCAGACTTTTATCATGTACAAAGTATTTTCTCTTTCAAAATTTAATGAGATATTATTTTAAAGGTTCTTTTACCAGTGTTTTATATCAAAGCAAGTCATAACTGAACTTTCATTCTTATATAAGTCTCACTTTAAGAACTTTCTTTACATATTCACTATTAAATAGAGAATTCTTTAAATCTATGAATCCCAAAAAACCTGTAGTGTTCCTGTAGATCATGCATGTTCAATGGATTTACTATTTTCTCCCAAAGAAGCAAAATTTGTTTTTGCGGGGAAGATGAAAAACATAGCTATGATAATGGTTTGTGGCCTTCCAAAGAGCATTTGTACATAAACAGATATAAGTATACCAGTGGGATTAAAATCCTATGGGAAGTGAGTAGGAAAAAGTGTCTAGAATAGATTTCCTGAGAGGCAGTAATAAGGAAAAGATCACATCATTGGAAAGTCAAAGCACAAAGTTAAATGTGTGTTTTTTTTTAAATTCTCAAAAATTTATCTGGGTTAGAAAGCAAAGAGCCAAGTCTCTTCCCAAAGCAAATTAAACTGGCTGAGTTATAAACCTTTCAAAAATTAGACTAATAATGAGCGTGCAGACAGATTTTTAACTACAGCGATTCTCTCAAAGACTGAGCAAACTAGCGTCCTTCATAAGCCTAATTGAAACTGATTATGGTTGGCATCTCATAACACACTTTAGTTTAAAAGATTTTTGGGGCTCTAGAAACGCTTTCATTCCCATGTATTTCTAAAATGTTCAATGAAATTCCTTTATAATTTAACAAAAATGGGATGTCTAAAATATTGACTTCCTAAAAATATGTCTAACTGCCTTTTAAAATACAAACATGAATTCAGTCAAACTGTAGGCCATACGAGCCTTGTTTCTTCATATTCATTTCGTTAGTGTGGACGAGTGAGCACCTCCCAGGAGTTCTTACTGACAAGCTAAACCTTGGAGAGGGTCTTCTTAAGCAAAATCTAAGGGAAGTATCAGTTAACATCTTCAGAAATGATTTTATTTTTTAAATACATTCAAGAAAATTAAGAATTTTTCTATAAATAAAAACTGGCTTCTGAGACTTTTAATTACTAAGAAAGAGGCACACCATGGATATAATACTTGATTCTGTTGAAAATATGTGTATGTGATATAAGATCAATATAGTTTCAGATGGCAGCAGTTTGCCTGTATGTTATTTAAATTTTTGCTAATAACACCGGTAATCACTCTATAAGAAATGCAGAATGCAAATTATAATATCAATCATACTAACAAAGTAGAAATTCTAACTGCATAATTGTGGAATGCATTCACTGCAGTTGATCTGCCCAGTTTTGATCATGTGATTTTTTTGGCCAGCGTCACTTCATATGCCATAACCACAGGAGAACCAAAGGAAAGAAAATATTTTTTGCATCCTTGGTCATGCATTTCACTAAGAGATAATCACATCCAAGGAATACGGGAATAGAGTCACAACACAGTAAGTGCAGGTAATAAAGCAAATCAAATCAGAAAAATAAATGTGAACATAGTATTGCAGCTTATCTTTCCAATTCTATGCATTAAGGTACATTTTAATACTCATATTTTTAATTTAAGTGGAGGTAAATATAAGTTAATCTTCTGACTTCTTCATTCAAACCTGGAAGAAAGAAGAGCCTATTTAGTCTGTGCTCATGTCCCTGAGATCTCTATTTGCCTTTGTTTGAGTCCTCCTCTAATAAAGCAGGTAAAGTTATTTGAATTCCCGACCACAGAGGGAGGCATTTGGGTTTCAGGCCAACATCAGAAAAGACAATGGAACCTCAGCAAGGTCATGGTCTTCTGTCCTCTGGGTTGTACAGGCAACTAGATTCATGTTAGGAAGACCCACGAGAGGCATATTTACTTGGATGATGACTTTGACTCCAACTCTTAGAATTTCTTACATAAAGCTGAGTGTGGAAGAGTGGTGTCTTAGTTATTGACTCTGGCCCACCTTCCACCTTAATAAGCTGACTTGAAAGATTGCTGAGGTCTTTCCTGATGTTGGCCCTAAACCCAGGATTCTTCTCATGCATCCCTTATACTTTATAAGAAACAGAGAACAGTAAGAGGGCATAGACTTCAATAATACAAAATGAAACTGGTTGCCTGGCTGGTGTGGCTCAATGGGTGAGGACTGACCTATGAACCAGGAGGTCAGGTTCAATTCCCCGTCAGGGCATATGCCCAGGTTGCAGCTCTATCCCCAGTAGGAAATGTGCAGGAGGCAGCCCATCATTGATTCTCTCTCATCATTGATGTTTCTATCTCTATCTCTCCCTTCCTCTCTGAAATCAATAAAACTATATTTTTTAAAAATTAAATAGATTTAAACCTAAGGAGTGGGCTAAATAGTTCCTAAAACTCTTTTGCTAGTCAACTGAAAGAAATGTGAAACATTAGAATGTTGCATACCAGAATTTCATAAGAACTCATTTATGAAATATTTTGCATAATGTAAAAGGATAGCTTATAAACTAGAAATAGAGATTGGAAGTAGATAAATATCTCCAAGAGGGAAATAATGAAAAAACTTATTACTCTTTATCTTGAATGTGTGCAATGTATCTGTTTTATTTGTTTTTATTTATTTATTTTGGTTTTATTTGTTTTTAGGAGATTTTTTTTCACATGTATTCGCTCCTCTACTGTATGTTTAAATATTGGTCTTGGCTTTACCAATTCCCTTTACTGCTTTATTCCAAAAGTAATATTTTTAAAGCCAGGCAATACAATGATATGAGCTCCAAATCTATAGGTGGAGTGTGGGCATTCTAAATATCTAACATTCTAGAAATTTCTGATGCTTTTTATTGCTCTACTCAGTGACCTTCCATTTGAAAGTATTTGAAGACCTGTGCTTTATGGAATGTGAAAAGGAAAGTTTATTCTTAGCTTCATCAACTGTCCTATTTCCCTATGTCCCCATCTCCTTCATGTTCTTCCTTAGTTCCTCAGAGAACCAACCATAATAACTCACTGGATATAGTCTTCAAGTCCAACCCTTGCTTTGCCTGCATTCTGAAGCTACCATTTTCATATCCTGTGTGTATTTCTTCAGAAAACATATTTCTGACCATTGTAATAAACTAATTTAAGCTAAGATCAGTTTTCTGACAGTGATAAGTCTTTTGTAGATTAAATGTTAGGTCAATTCAAGACTGGAATCAATGTAAGCACAAACAGTGGGTAGATGCTGGGGAAGTAATTGGAGGATAAGGATGCATATGTAATACCTTAATCAATAAGGAATTAAAAAAAAAAACAGGTTTATGAGGTAAACCAACCTGGGAGTCAGAGTCAATGCTAAATTATTTGTTAAATCATTATACAAAAAGTTAATATTCCTTTCCATTAATATACAGTATTATTGGTTAATGTGTCCAGAGATTTCTTACTTGAATGCTTAACATATTTTGATGCTCTATTTCCAATTAATCTGTTCACTCAGGATCTCTACTATCATTGCTGATAGCGTTCTTATTTGCCAAGGTCTCTTGGATGCATGAAAGCCATAACACCATGCAAGAAGCTGAGAATCCAATCTTATTAGTGTAACCTTTATCCAATAGGGAGATTCAGCCATTTGTTTAAGAAAATCCTTCTTATAGGAAATTTTGGAACTTTGCAAGTATTTCCACTCTTAATAGTCTACCAGTTTCATTTACTTAAGAACTTTAATATCTTAATATTCCCAAGTGGCATGGCCTTTTAACGAATTTCAAAGGAGTAACTAATATGGGTATTGCAGACCATGTTGCAAGTCCATGAGGAATATTTATTTAAACAGTTGCTGGATTTCCAGCACTCCCGGCAGTAATTGTTAGAACTTTAATATACCTTTTTATCAAAGAGAAATAGCAGTACCCTTGTCTATCAGAGATCATACTTTTCTCACCCTTATGTTTGTATTTCATAATTAGAAGTGAGAGATACCTCCATAGCGTTTGGATTAATAAGACTGAGAGAGCTCTGAGAATATCTGTTCCAAGACTATTAAGTCCTAGAAAGTGTACTTGCCCAAGGTTACAGGGGAAATTAAGACTGTGCTAACATAGGATCCCTCACTATGTTCGGTACTCTCTCCTTTACAAAAACGAAACCTTCCGTATTCTATTGCACAAAACTGTAAAGCCAAGTGGTTTTGTTTACCTATCCTCCAAGAGTTATTCAAAGTGATGTTTGTTTATATCCTTGGTGTTAATGACGATGTCAGCTAATACAATGGAAATTTCCTCAGGTAACAGGGCAACCTTATATGTGGCATTATACATCACGTAAACTGGGAGGAAAGCATAACTAATGCAGCAGGCATCAAAATTAGTTCTGTCATGAACTACTCCGGATGAGTCAGAGAAGCCACAACACTGTATTTAGAATAATAAGACAAGGAATAATGGCACCCTAAAATTTAATGAGGTAGTTTAGCTTAAATGTACATTGTTGGTTTGTGTCAACCTACCGTCCATTGCACGCAGCACATTTTTTAACAACCTTGTGCAATGGGGCTGTAAATTACTATAATTAAATTAAGCCATAACCTTAGCCAGGCAATATGAGGTATTAGTACTTTGTCAGTATAATCATATTATCTGCTCAAAACAGAAACCGCAGCGGGGAAATAAACATCAAACAGCACAATCAATCATGTCACTTCTAAGTTTCCAAATGGAAAATAAAGCTACTTGGGATTATCTACCCATTTTCCAGACGTGTCCATCACAAATCCCTTGACTTAAGTAATTACCATGGAAGGCATCTCTGTCAACTGGTTGGAAATTTAAAAGCAGAGTACAGTGTAGGATAAAAACAAAAAGGTTGTCTTAAATAAGCATATCTACCTGTGTTCAGGTTTGTTTCCAACCTCCTTTTAAGATGCTAGGAAGATAGAGATTACTACTTTGATTTTATGGGATAGTAGAGATTCTAATAGAGACAACCAGGAATCTTGGAAGCAGTATAATGAAATTAGCTTTGGGTGGTTATTTATTAGACTTTTCATAACATTTGTATTGTCCTGGGACTATTTTGTGTGGATTACTTTATTGGGTATGTACTGGTTTCCCCTGGCCATGGTAGCTAAAGTTGGGAAATGCTTCTTAATAAAATAGGAAGAGGAGTTAATCATTTGCTCCTCTCTGCTCCGTCAAGTGTTTTAATATTTGAGAGAACTTGTGATATGTCATGACCCATACTATTTGGGAGCCTGATTTTCACTAGACAATAAGTATTTTGAAGTTGGAACTATGATTTATTTCAAGCCTAGCATAGTACATGGTACAAAATAGGTGTTCAATAAGTACTTATTGAAAGAATAGAAAATCAGCCGAAACCGCTTTGGCTCAGTGGATAGAGCATCGGCCTGGCCTGCAGACTAAAAGGTCTCAGGTTTTATTCTGGTCAAGGGCATGTATCTTGGTTGTGACCACATCTCCAGTAGGGGGCGTGCAGGAAGCAGCTGAGCGATATCTCTCTCATTGATGTTTCTAGCTCTCTACCTCTCTCTCCCTTCCTCTCTGTAAAAAATCAATAAAATACATTTCTTTTTTAAAAAAGAAAGAATAGAAAATCAAAGGAATGAGATGTGTTTTGTTCACATATTATGGTTTACAAACTCTAAACTTTATTTATTTTTACTTTTAAGTTCCCAGAAAACTTCCTAGTATAGTTAAGAGGCTAGGTGGTGGGAACTGGGCAGTCATGAGAGAGAGATAATTTGTAGCTCCCACAACTACTTTCAGTGTTAAAAAATTTCGAGTTAAAGTGATCACTTTTGAGCTCTGGTTTCTGACTTCATCACTTTTGCCTTGTCTAATTTACTCATAACCCCAAAATATTTTTTTTAAATGCAAAGGGAGAGGTCACCAAACATATTCATATCAAGTTTAAGTTTATTTAAATATATTTTTATTAATTTTAGAGAGGAAGTGAGAGGAAGAGATAAATAGAAACATCAATGATGAGGGAGAATCACTGATTGGCTGTTTCCTGCATACCCCACACTGAGGATCAAGCCCGCAATCCGGATATGTTCCCTGACTGAGAATTGAACCTAACCTCTGGATCGTAAGTCGGTGCTCAACCCCTGAGCCACACAGGCAGGCTGACTTGACATTTCTTTATTGTGGAATAATATGTTGCTTTCCTTACTGCGTTCCTGATCATCTCTGAGAGACATCGAGTGGGGCACAGATACGGTCTTTCATGACCTCACCAGCATTGCACATCACCCTTTAAAGCTATAAGTAGTGTTACAATTATTCAGGATCTGGAATTGACAAAATAAAATAGGAGACAACAGATGTTTCTAGAAAGATAAGTAAAGTGTGTGTAAGGAATTGTGAGGTTTTGTAATCCATTCATATTTACTGCTCTCAAGGCCAAGATTAGATTGGCTTTGTTACTTGGTCCTGGCTATTCATTTTGACCTGACTCAGTAGAACTGAAAATATATAATGTTGGTGGTGGTAGTAGTAGTAGTAGTAGTAGTAGTAGTAGTAGTAGTAGTAGTAGAAGAAGAAGAAGAAAAAGAAGAAGAAGAAGAAGAAAGAAGGAAGAGGAATAAGAACAGGAAGAAGAGAAGGTTACAAAGGAGGAGGAGAAGGAGGAGGATGAGGAGAAAGAAGGAGGAAGGAAGAAGGGCAGTAGCCAGAGTATAAGTCAAGTCAGTCAAGTCAAATTTCTTGGAACATTGTGGGGGAAATGAAAGAAAAAAAAGAAGACAACCTAGTTCCCAGTTGAGTATAAGTTGATATGTCATTCTCCATCATTACAAAGAGATAGAATGAGGCCAAGTGAGTAGTGTGTTGCAAGGGATCACGAAATTCACCTCAAAAGGAAAAAAAACGACACAACCCCAGATTTGTTTTTGTTTTGTTTTAAAAACAAATTTTCTTGTGGTTCTCTCTTTTCTCGACATTTACATTAATAATTAATGGTTTAAAATGTGAAAAAAGTGCATTTAAACACAAATATTCAAGTTTCCAGTAGTGAAGTTATGTTCCTCTGTGCATTATCCTCCCATGTGGTTAAAGAGAAAGTAGTAATACCATCCTGTGAGTTTAAATGAATCATGATGTATTATTTATTTATCTTGTCACTGAGTATTCAGACAGGAGGCTAATTTGCTTGAAAATTTTATTTAGAATACTTTATACTTTATAATCCCTAAGCTTGGAAATTATCCGTATTTAGTAAATGTGAACAAAGTGCAAACAATTAAAAAAAATAGGGTCTTATAATTATCTATAATAATAAAAGGACAATATGCTAATTAGACTAGACATCATTCCAGCCAGGGCTGGAGCAGGAAAGCCCAGATTTGGGGTGCCTGCAGGAGGCCAGAGGAAAACCAGCCTGGGTCCCAGGTGCCAGAGGGAAGCCGGTGCCAGCAGCTGGGGGGAGGAAGGCCTACTCATGCACGAATTTCATGCATGAGGCCTCTAGTCTTTCTATAAATAAGAGCAAAGAACTGGAGTCCATTTTGTCTCATTGTTGCATTATGAAAGATGGATGTTTTCTTAGTCCTGAAGGTCATATCAGGTATTTAGCTGAAGCTCTAGGATGGAATATATTTTCTGGAAAGAACTCACTTCAGAAGCAATTTACTTACTTTCCTATTGTGATCATTGGTTAAGTGCCAGGTTGCAATACATAATTGTGTATATTTAGACATTTCTGATTGCAATGTTAAGATTAAAACTCTTTCCAATTAGTATCTTTAGAGAAAGTAAATATCAAATTCTAGAAAATGATGAACCCTCATTAGTTAATCAAGCACTTGATAAATGCTATCCATGTATTAATGTTTCATTTTTTTAAAATAACATACAAATAGTTAACATTATGCACATTTTACGGATGTGGAGATTTGAGTCACATGCCAGTAAGTGGTAGGGAAGAAATTAGAACTCAGCATGACTCAAGAACTTGAGCTGTGCTATATTGTACTATAATTTAGCCCTGGGTTTTTGTTTTGTTCCCAAATAGTCTACCAATTTATTCACTGAACAATAATTAATATTTATGACTTTCAATTATCTTATTGATAAGACAGATAATTTAAGTCTCACTATTAAGCCTTGGTGAGAATACAGTGAGAAAGGTACTATGATGTGCTACTACATTTGGAGTACAAATGGGTACATTCTCTAAAAATCAATTTGAAAATGTAAATCAAGGGTCTTAAACATTTTTGTACCCTTTTTGCCTTGTACTTTCATATTCAGTAATTTATTGAAAAGGAATAATCAGATATGTGGATAATGATTTATGTCTAGCCTATAACCATCTTTGAAGAGCTTGTTGAATAATACTAACAAATTTAAAATTTGCAAATTATCAGATAAGTTAATATAAGAGAGAATGTTCTCAATTCCAAACATGCAAGTGATAATGTCTCTAATTGTGGTTAGTGACAACATATGAAAGTCAAAAAGCATTGAATATTTTCATTGGTTGTATCCAGTAAAATGAAATGTTGCTTTAAAGGATAAAAATAGCCCTGTCTGGTTTGGCTCGGTGGTTAGAGCATCTGCCCAAGATGGAAGAGGTCCTGCCTGGGTTTGATTCCTGGTCAAGGGCACATTCCTCGGTTATAGGTTGGAATCTCACACTACTTAGGGGAGGCAACATCTTTCTTCAATAGATGTTTCTCTCTCTCTCCCTCCTCCCTCCCTTCTACTCTCTCTAAAGATAAATGGGGAAAAAATATCCTCAGGTGAAGATTAAAAAGAATAATAATAATAATAAAATAAAAGAGTGGTATCTGCATTAGTACCTACTTATATTTGCCTGAGAAAATCTTGTAGATATTAACCTAAGTTTACAATTGAGAAATAACAGAAAGAGTCATGGTGTCTGGAGTCCATAGAAGCCAATGATGATGTCAGATTTTTTTTTAACATGTTAAAAAATGTTAAAATATCTTTAACATAGAAGCCACCATTTTAGAGTGTACAGGTGATTCAGTATCATTTGGTATATTGACACTCTATATAGTTAGTTCCAAAACATCCTCACATGCCCACATGAAAAAACCTCACCATCATTAAGCTGCTCTCTGTCTCAGTGGATTTGCTCACGTTGGCTATTTCATATGAGTGGAATCATATCATATACAATATGTACAATAATCTTATACAATATGTACAACAACCCAAATCTCCGTCAATGGTAGAAAGTATAAACAAAACGCTGTCTATCCACACGATGAAAATATTATCCAACCTTAAAGAGGATTGAAGCACCAATGCATGCCACAACCTGGATAAACCTCAAAAAACACTACACAAGTGAAAGAGACAGATTATAGATTTTTTTTAAAAAGGAAAATATTCACCTCATTAAAAAATGTAAGGGAATAAAGATGAAGGCAAATGAAAGCCCTTTGGATTTTATGACATCTAGTTTACAAAAATTTTTTAAATACTTTCATGATCTTCAGACAACATTGTCATGTAGATATTATTTCTAAGAGAATAGTTTCATTAAAGCAATTGGGACAGAAATCATATTTTTAAGAATTAGATCATTTTAATTGGCAAATGGTGCATTACTTCGTATGTCTTACTATTATACTTTAGTCTACATCATAGATTTTAAGTGAATTTACTATATGCAATTCTTTTTATCCTTACAATGGATTGCCCTTATAACCCATGTGATATTTAATGTAAAATAACCTTATTTTACAAATGCCACATACACCATTGTGGTCAAAAAGGCAGAACTGCACATCGGGTATATGACTTCAGACAAGATGCTAGCCTTTGTAAGCATATTTCTTCACTAATAAAACGGAGTTAATTACGTACCTATGTATAGGGTTATGCAGTGATTAAATTAGAAAATAAATGCAAAGTATTTAGCACTTTGCCTAGCACACAGTGAGAACACTCAGAAAATATGAACAACTATTATTATCGTTATTATGGAGAATATGTGAGGGAGAATTGAATCGATCGCGTATCATTTTATTGCAGTGGGGATTTATTAAAGCATAATGAGCTAAATTAGAAATACATAAAAACATATTTAGCCTAAGTATAATGTGTGGTTCATAGTCAGCTTCAAATGAATTAAGTCGGTGGATATGACAATTTTAACCCATGGAAGTATCATGGAATTATTTCTGCATTATAGAAATGATAATAAGAAGCAATACACTGAGCATTATCTCAGTTGGGAAATACTCCTGTGAGTTCTGAGTAATATAAATTGAAATAAATTTTGTCATGAACATCCAAACCATATTAGGTGCGCTGTCATATAAATGACTGATAATGATCAAGAAGCGTGTCCGCTGGGTTTAGCCTGCTAACATTACCTGAACTAATTTCTATAGTTAGCAGCTAATCGTCACTTGGAACTATCTTTTCTCTGTACTTCTTAGAAATCCCTGGCCGTTACATATAGAAACTATTATTTCATATCTCTACATCTCTCCACCTTATATATGGCCTATGCTGTGTATAGCTTCTTCCCCCTCCCCCACAAACTTCAACATTAGCAATCCTGTGCATATTCCTGGAGACGACCTTGCTACCTCCACTCCCAACCCCTAGTCCACAAGCCATCTTTGTTTGACACCTGGCTTCTAGGAGAACCAACACAAGAGCCTCTCCTGAGTCCAGGATGAATTTTTTTTTCATCCAGGACCCTAATCACACTGAGAGTGACTCCCTCTTCCTCTGCTTTCCCCACTCCCCTTCCCCTGAGAACGCTCTTTCCAGAAACCACTCTCTAAAGAATCCCTGCCTCAGGTTCTGCTTGCAGAACATCCAACCCATGACAATTGCCTGTTTTCTCCAGACTAGTCCCCAGGCAGCAACCTTCCTCATGAGCATGCCTGTTCCATGACCTCTGTTATAATGTAGGTTGCCTGATATGGCGTTCGTTTAGCTGGCTCTCTTCCCTACAAAGACTGATCTTTTTGAGAGAAGAAGTATTGTCTTGCTGTTTTTAGATTCTTAAATCCTTGCATACTGCCTGGCACATATTAGTTGCTGAACAAATGTATTGAGCAAATAATAAAATATGCTCCTTTGTATTAGTGCTAAGATTGATTTTTTATATATTAATTCAAAGGCACAATAATATTTACAAAAAAGTGCCTCTAATATAAGCAGCACTAGTTTAAATATAACAAAATTGTAAGTTTCCTAAAAACATATTATACTGCATCTTAAAATTAGAACATTTGGTTTCATTCATCCTGTTATCTTTTTAAATAAGGATTCTCATGAACTTAGTAGGCTTCTTAAAGTAAGAATACAACAAATGCAAATTGATAAATTATAATATGAAAAGCCCTATAAATTATACTATTATGACAGATAAACCATACTGAAGTGAATTATGAGTCCAAATATAGCCAATAAACCAAAATATATTTAATTTTTATTTGAACTCCAAGCAACATAATGTCAGTACCCAAAAGTCATTTGAGTGTCACTTTTGAATATTTTAAGTGGATGCATATTTATTTTTATGAGTGTTACTTTGATTGAGAAAAACCTGATTTTTAATACATATTTAAACTTTTTTCAGAAAAACATAAAAACAAGCATTAATGTTACTAAAAGGGGAAAGCAGGGAACTTATCATCTGAATTTTTCCAAAGCCATTTCATTCTTACTAATCTTATGAAAAATAGTGTATTTAGGAGTATAAATATTTCTCTATAATTGCCATGAAATTAATATTCTGTAAATATTGGTTAAATCTATGCTTTATGATAATGTCATAAAAATGCCTATTAACTGTAATTGATTACCAAGGAGCAGGCAACCAGCATGTCATGACTAATATGTATATAAGCGCTTATATACTTTTAATAATTCTGAGTCCAGATGACAACATTTTGGAAAGGTAATGAAGTACATTCATTATCACAAGAAATATCTTAGGCTAGGAAGTTCAGTGCCTGAGTTTTAAAAGGTATTTTTCAGTTAAAAATATTAGGTGAATTGGATTTGAAATGTTGCTTCTATATTTTTAAACCTTTCCTAATCACAAGGAGGTACAACAATAATTGGATTTTGTCTTTGCCTTAGCGCTGCGCCTCCCAAAGTGTGCTGGGAGTAGGAATCATCTAGGATCTTGTTAAAATGTAGTCTCTCGTTGAGTAAATATGGAGGGTGGCCAGAGAGTCTGCATTTTTTTTCCAGAGAAAAAGGGAGACAGAGAGAGAGATAGAAACATCAATGATGAGAGAAAAAAAATCATTGATCAGCTGCCTCCTGCATACCCAAACTGGGGACTGAGCCTGCAACCTGAGCATATGCCCTGCCTGGGAATCGAACTATGACCTCTTGATTCATAGGTCGATGCTCAACCACTGGGCCACACTGGCCGGGCTAAGAGTCTGCATTTCTAAATGGCCCCGGTGATGCCAAGGCTGCTGGTGTGCAGTCCAAAACTTTGAGAAGCAAGGTCTGGGTTGCTCATGTTTTTCTAGTCCCAGACTTAGTCTTTCATTCTTTCCAAATAAAGGGAATTGTGAATGATTCTCAGACGTGCTACCTCTGCAGAGTTACTCACTTGGACTTTTATTCCAGACTAGAGGACTGGTGCATGAGATTTGTGCATTCAGAGGGGGTCCCTCAGCCTGGCTTGAGCCTTCTCACATCTAGGAGCCCTTGGGGATGTCTGACTAATGGCTTAGCCCTCTCCCTGGAGGAGGCAGGAGAGGCTCCTGCCACTGCAGCTGTGCTTGCCAGCTGTGAGCCCACCTCAGGGCTTCTGGCTGAGTGGCGCTCCCCCTGGGGGTGTGCACTGACCACCAGGGGGCAGCTCCCGCATTGAGCGCCTGCCCCCTGCTGGTCAGTATGCATCACAGTGACTAGTCTTTCTGCCGTTGGGTCAATTTGCATATTAGCCTTTTATTATATAGGATTATTATATAGGATGGTCAGCACCAGCATTTCCAAACCCATCTCTGATTCCTTTGACTTTCCCCCAGGGAAGGTGCCCAAGCCATAGATGACTTCAGCAGTAATGCTGTAATATATTGGCACACAGCGGGGACTTATCAAACTTTGATGAAAGTTTTGGGGTTCCAAGAAAGTAGAGTTGGCACAACATATAGGAAGTTTGCTATGATAAGAAGGCAAGATAGTTGGTGGCAGTTTGACAAGTCTCACTGCGTGAAAACAAATTCAGATGCCTTGACAGCTCGGAGAAAGCTGTTCTCTCTGGCATTTTCCCTCTTCCACTGTTCTCCAGGCATGTTATCTCAATTTCCTGTGAAACTACACTTATGGCCCAGGAAGTTCTTTAGTAGCCAAGTCACACCTCCGAGTTCTGTCAGTTGTGAATAACCCGCGAGGATTTCTCTTCTCTTGTCAATGTGCGTGGATACTTTCCAGCCATCCGGCCTTGCATTTCAATAAAAACTTTTACTTTCCCAAGATCTCTGATCTTATAGCATCTCATCTTCCTACCAAATAAAATAGTATGGATAACCTTTCTTTTATATTCATTGACACGATAAACATTAATTAAATTCCTGCTGCAGGCAAGGCTAGGGTAGGTATCGAGGGAAGAAGTAAAGATTAATGAGTCACGGTACTGCCCTCAGAGAACCCGTATGTAGCAGAGAGAGAAAAACAGGTGCATGAATTGGAAGGTAGACCGGGGTGAGTGCTTCAGTGAGTTGTAGACCACATGCTGGGGGAATTTATCAAAGCACGTGACGGTTCCCAGCCCAGGGCACTGCGTGGGGGCTACAGGTGGCTCCACAGCACAGTAGCTTCAAAGCTGGACTTGGAAACTGAGGCAGGGATGGGGGCAGGAGCTGTTGCAACACATTATGGGGAAGTGGAGATGCTGCTTGGGGAACAGAAAGGACATGATCACTTTGTTTTGGTTGGGACTGGTGTGGGTGAAGGACGATTGACATTAGAATACAGAAGGTTTCCATTGGAAAGATGGGGATGTAGGCTTACACTCACATCCCAGAAGTCATCTTTACAGATAAATAAAATGAGGTAGAGGGTGAGCAGATGACTGGGTAGAGTCATAAATGGCAGGACTGTGATTTCAACTGCCTCTCTGGGCTCCTTTTTCTACCCTAAAGGTGAGTGGTGTGTTGCATCCCAGCCCCAACCCTAGTTACCACAAGCGCCCTAGATACCCCAGGGAGCTTCAAGGGAGGGAGAGAGAATCATAGCCCAGCGACAAGAGGGTAAATGGCAACAAGCTTTATTTGAAAAACAGGTGAAAGATTTAATTTTGCTTTTGCTTTAGCACTTTTTTTTTTTTGTACTAAGATATCTGGATTTTATGCGGCCCTTTTTGATGTATTAGTATTTTATTTTATTTTATTTTTAAGCCATAAACTTTTTTCCCCTCTCCTCACGCTTCAGGTGCATTCCTTTCTACAAGATCTATGACTTGCCACCAAAAAACACAAATGGGTAAATTGCATTTGGCTAGCCATCATATTTAATATTTTTCTTAAACTGTGTTATTACCTCCTAGGCACTTCCTGCAGCACGTTTGTTCAAAATAGATAATACATCATCATGGCTTTTCACAGCAAAGAAGGGGATTTTAATGAAAATGCCACTTTTAATAAGAAACCTCAATAATATGTGGTCATGGTTGTTCCAGCAGAAATATAATGTCTAAAACTTTTCAACAATTCAGGAACAAAAAAGGGTGTAAATTTGTTTTGAAATGCAGTGCTAAAGAGGTTGGAAAAATAATTATCTTCAGATAGGACACATCCTATATAATAAATAGATAATATGCAAATTGACCCTCATGCCCCCCTCGCCCAAGATGTCCTCCCCTATGTGGTCAAAGATGGCCACCACAAGATGGCTGGCAAAAGAGGGTAGTTGTGGGTGATCAGGCTAGCAGGGGAAGGAAGTTGGTGAGAACCAGGCCTGCAGAGGAGGGCAGTTAAGGGCAACCGGGCCAGCAGGGGAAGGCAGTTAGGGGTGACCAGGCCTGTAGGGGAGGGCAGTTATAGGGAAGGCAATTGGGGGTGATCGGGCCATCAAGGGAGGGCATTTGGGAGCAATTGGGTCAGCAGGGGAGCATTTAATTGTTGATCAGGGTGGCAGGGAGTAGTTAGAGGGTGATCAGGCTGTAGGTGCGGTTGGGAACCAACAGTCCTGGATTGTAAGAAGGATGTCCTGCCGGTTTAGGCCCCGTGAATAGGGCCTAAACCAGCAGTCAGACATCCCCTGAGGGGTTGCAGATTGCAGCAGGTGCAGGCGGGGCTGAGGGACACTACCCCCAGTGCACGAATTTTGTGCACCAGGCTTCTAGTAATATATATATAAAGTAAAACTCTCAACATTTACTGCATGCTATATACTATTCACTCCTAGTGCTTTATTTTATTGTCAGAAGAAAGAAGAAAGAAAGAAAAATAATAATTGAGGCAGGCAAATTTTATTGAGTCTATTTCTACTTTTTTAAATTTCATTGATTTGTTTCTAAAAAAGGAGACCCATATAGACAAAAGACTTAAAAATGTTTGTGTTTCTTCTGAAGAGATTTGTCCCCATGCTAAGGGAAACTTGAGCAGCTTTTAAATTTACACATAAGAAACTCTCAAACTGTATATTTCTACAATCTATCCCCTCTAACCCACAAACTGATGATATTAACTCTTCAGTAAGAGTATATTCAGTTAAGAAGGACAGGATGGGTAACATACCTTTCCATTTTTAAAAAGTCTAACCCAGGAAGATAAGCAGGAAAGTTTGAAGTGAAGGGAAGTTACAAAAAAGTCATTTATTCCTTCTTGTCATATTGATGAATTGAGGAACCACACTGTGTTAACCCATATGTGGCAAGTAGACGAGGTGGGAAGATTGGCAGGGACCGTGCATGAGGGTCCTGTGGCCATGCAAGCAGATTGAACTGTATTCTCAATCTGGAGTGCTCAGAGTACAGAAATGCCCTGGGTTATCTGTGAAGGAAAGGACCTGCAGCAAAGGATGGAGCAGATGTGAATGTGGACATGCGGTAGCACAGGGCTCAGGGGGTGTGTACATGCTATTCATTGGCCTATAGAAAAATTGTGAGTTTCACAGCATAGAGGCTCTGTCTTTTTTAGTTACTGTTACTCTATTCCCAGTGAAGCACATGCGGATTTGAGATTCAATAGGTACCCTGTACTTACTGATGGCCCCAACCCTCAACTTTATAACTGACTAATAATCACCCTGAAGTTTTTTATAAGCTTTCTACAAAAACTTTTTAAATTCTTTGTTAAATGAGTTTGTGCTACATTTGATGATGGTTGTTACCAATTGTAAATGAGTTATACTAACTACTGAGTTATACCCCTTAAAACAAAAGCAGGCAATTCTTTAATATAAGAAATCAAATAGTACTACTTCCATAAAAGTCACATATCATATATTCTCAAAAATATACCTTGTCTAGGAGACAACAGTAGTAGGATTGTTTTAAATGATAGAAATTATAAGGATCTCAATGTAATGACCCAGAATAGGGAATAATTATATGATAGAACCCTCAAAAGTGTATTGAACCAGTTACATACAAAGTGAAACTTAGATCACTGATATATTAGGTCTGTGATACTGAAAACATACATTTTTCATAAAGATGGAAATCAAAGAAAATCTGAATGTCTTCTTAGGAAAAGATTTGCCTATCATCGATTCTTATTACTCTCTTTTCTACTGTGTGTTGACGGTACTATGCATGGTCAGAGAACCTAATATTTTACATGCTGTAGGTAGTAATTGAGACATATTTGGTAATTAGTATGTATTTTAAAATAATTTCTTCATCAGTTAAAGTGAAGTGAGTAACCATATTGTGTTAATCCATAATATGTGGCAATAGGATGTGGGAAGATGATTTATATCATATCAGTAAATCATTTTACGTGGAACACTTTTGTAATCCTAGTCAGCAATACATTTACTATAGTTCTCAACTCTTTTAGAAATTTTAACCTTTCAGTTTTGTGATCTATGTCTATAAAGCTTGCATGTAGGCCTTACTGGAAACCTTAGATCTTCTAGCCCATGCAAAGATAAAACAGAATTTTTAAAACATTTACATATCCTAAATAGCCTTTCTGGGCTTACCCAAAGTCAAAAGTTGATAAATTATTAAAATGACCAAGTCACCAAAATGGTTTCTATCTTGTCATTATCCCAGTTATATAATTTCTCTTGTGTTTCTGGCTGCAGACCATATTGTCTTCTGGACAGCTCACCTAAGAATCATAGGCTGACTCCTACCTATTACAGACAAGTGAGTGTCTGCCAGTGAAAGGTGGGCAACTGAGCTAAAGCCCAAAGAGAGCCTTTATGCCCCTTCCTAAGGCTGTGAGATCCTCGAGGATAAAGAAGGTTAAAAATGGAAGCACCCTTGGTCTCAGTTAGACTTAAGAATCTTTGTGGTCAGATCCAAAGCTCAGTGAAGGATTTCTATAGCATTACATCTATGGAAGGAAGGAAGACTCTTTGGGCCAAGAATTCCCCATACTTAAATCTATTTAAAAATATAATCTGCTTTAAAGTTGGGAGCATTCATGATTTTTCATATCTGCTTACTTGGACGTGGACAGAAAAGGAGTATGCAAATAGGAATCAAAATCTGAGTGTCTTTACAAACGTATCTGAGTAGACTTTGCCAAGCTATCTTTCTGAAAGTGGTAGTATTCCAAGAGATGTAAACAGTACTGAGTAAGATGATGCATGACAGAGGCTTAATACAGTACCAGAAATATAGTATTATATTTATATTTATATGTGCAATAAATTTTGTTAATCTTTATTGCGATTGTTATATTGTGGTTTTAAAAAGGCAAGAAAGTGCCCTCGCTGGTTTGGTTCAGTGGATAGAGCATCGGCCTGTGGACTGAAGGGTCCCTGATTTGATTCCAGTAAAGGGTACATGCTGGGTCGCAGGCTCTATCCCCAGTAGGGAGCATACAGGAAGCAAATGATCAATGATTCTCTTTCATCATTGATATTTCTATCTCTCCCTTCCTCTCTGAAATCAATAAAAATATATTTTGAAAAGTAAAAATTAACAAAAAATAAAAGGCAAGGAAACTTTGTGGTGAAATCAATTACAATTTAGTCTAACACCCGCATGTTTGTTAGCATGTACAAGTTTTGAAAAACCTGTTGGAATTTTTTCCCCAATTGTAAATAAACCTTTTTTTTTATGGAATGAGTTGGGAATCAAATTTGGAAAATACAAGTCTAGCTATAGTTTATGACTACTAATATTTCAATTAACTGTATATATACTGACTTCTTAATACATGTCCAGTGTCCATATTGCACTAAGGGCTGCAGCAAATACACAGAAATGAGACAGAGATGGTAACTGAATGTTGACCTATGAACCAGGAGATCATAGTTTGATTCCCAGTCATGGTACATGCCTGGGTTAAGGGCTTGATCCCTGGTGTGGGGCATGCAGGAGGCAGCCAATCAATAGTTCTCTCTCATCATTGATGTTTCTGTTTCTCTGTCCCTCTCCCTTCCTCTCTGAAATCAATGATAGATGATAGATAGATAGATAGATAGATAGATAGATAGATAGATTCTTTAAAATATAAAATGAGGAAATAGGATTAATGCCAACAAAGTAAGTCAAGGAAACATAAGCACATTCTGGAATGTTTCATACTAAATGCAGTAGTTGGTGGGAATGGGAAGAAAGGACTTTAGAACCTAAGTCTAACTTTCATGAAAAAGGGAGCCTCGTATGAGAGGCTAAATTTGAGTATGCCTAAAAGCTTAGGAGGCCCGCCAGAAGCAAAGATATAGACATAGGAAGATGTTACATAACTAAAGAAGACTTCAGTGATGAGCAGTAAGGAGCCACTCTATAATACAAAGCAGAGAGGCTGCAGGCTGATGAAAGCGTGCTTTGTGCTGATAACTTCGGAATGAGTGTGGTTGATGGGATGAAATCAGAAGCTGTGGTAACCAGAGAAGCCTTCAAGCTGGCATCCCAGAAGTCCTGGCCCACGGAGAACCCTGCAGCTGGGTGGTGGAGTGGAGCGCTCTGGGCTCAAGTGCCGGTTCACACTCCTTCAAGCACTGTGTGAACTTGGTATGTTCCTGGATCTTCAAAGACAGTTTGCCATCCATCAAATGGAGCTGGGAACGTTATTTATGCCATGAAGTGATTTCACGGTATAAGTGAAATGCATGAAACTGCATTAGAACAGTGCGTGCCATATAATTAGTGTGCTGTAAATTAGTTCTCATTAGCTGTGACAGAAGGGAAAGAAAGGAAAAACGTTTCAAGGTGTTAATTAAACACACCCTGTAACCTATTGCAATGTCGGAGATCCAGACCACCATCTAGCAGCCCCTCGCCGCCTCTGATGCTGCAACCTCCCCCAACCTCAGTTTTGGGGTGCCATGAGCTCCCTCCTCCAGGACAGCTCATCTGCAGGAATATCCTTCTCTTCTTGTCTTGTTGTACATATTAGCATAAGGCATGTAATGTAAATTTAGAGTTGTGGAAACCTTTGTAGTCATGTGAAGGCAAGAAGAGGCGGCTTGAAAGAGGGCGGTGCATAGCAACACATGCCAAAAAGAAAGTTATTTTTCAGACCCTGGTTGTCTTGGTTACGGGCGCATTATAGGTGCAATCATTGCAGGTTATTTCGGGGTTGTATGTGCATTTTTCCTTACATTACATTCTTTTTAAATAATAAGTGATGTATTGAAAGAATAGAGGGCTGTTTAGTGAAAGTCTTCCCGCCAGCTGTTGGATGTTCTGCAGCCACTATCAGTTTATTATGAATTCTTCCAGATACAATCTGTACATTGTGAGAGAACTATATGCAAATGTCCCACTTACAGAAATATGAAATGTGTGGCTCTATTAAATGTGTTTTCTATGTTATGTTTTATGTTAGGTCTTTACTTACTTCAAGATCTAAAAAAAACAAATTCTATTTACTCTTTCAACATCATAGTAGAATGCTCCGGCTGAAGAAAATTTGATATTCTAAAAAGGAAGATGATTTTGTTTGATTTATTATTTACTACTGATTAATCAAGGCACAGACTCTATAAATTACACATTAATTTGAGATGATTGATAAATAGTGATTTCTAAAAGAATCATAGAGGTTATACTGTAGAATATTAACCTATTTTATATTGAATTTATCAACATAAGTTATATTTAACTTATCAACATAAGCATTTTTTATTTCTACTAAATATATACAATTATAGGTATATAAACACAATATATATTTTATAGAAATATATATTCATTTATATATAAATATATACATATAAGCAATATATGCCAGTATATCAATGGTTCTCAACCTGTCTAACCTGTGGGTTGCGAACCACTAGCAGGGTTGCCTAAGACCATAGGAAAACACAGATATTTATATTACAGATCATAACAGTAGCAAAATTACAGTTATGAAGTAGCATCGAAAATAATTTTATGGTTGGGGGTCACCACAACATGAGGAACTGTATTAAAGGATCGCGGCATTAGAAAGGTTGAGAACCACTGCAGTATATGAATCATTGCCAGCTTCTCCTACCCCCCTTTTAGCCAGCTTTATCATTCTGCTGTTTCTCTCATTAATAAACTAAATAATCTTTGATGTGCTCTAACTATATTTTTCATGGGAATGCTATTTTTAACTTTATTAAAATTATATTTTGATAATATCAATAAAGCCTCATATTTTTCCTTTTGGCACTTGGTCTAATTTCTATTGCTATTGTGAGAGAATGCTGACACTTTATTTGCAAAAAATTGACTTTAACTTTTGCTTTATAATGATTATAAATTCATTTAAAAATTTTTTGCTGCTTTTGAATGCAAATAGTAAAGAAATAACTCATCCACAGCATACTTAATATTATTGTTTCTCAAGTGCCAAATTCTGTTTTCAATCAAGAACATTTAAAATTTGTTAGCATAAGCTAGTCATTTTTTTAAATAATCAATTATCCCTCATCATATTAGAATAGGAAAAAACAGAATTGAAGTGAATAGAATTGAAGATATCAGCAAACTTTGCTCACAGAAGAATAAGGACATATATCTACAGTGAGCATTAGATATTTTATACTCAGGTTGCAATCTAAAGAGTTGTAAAAGCCACGGTGGTTTAAACATCCTATGTTCCAGGCTGCTGCAAGATCAGTGACTGTGAGCATATGAGTGGACTCTGGAAGGTATTAGCTAAATGATCTTGCCTGGTATTCAGAGGAACCAGATACTTGAAATAGCAGTGGAGGCCATTGTACTGTTGCCTTGTGTATCCTTTATGTGAACATAGTTCAGTACAGGATGAACCCTGCTGATGGACTTGCCCACAAACTCAGCTCTCCAACTCTGGTAGTTATGATGCATTGATTATGGAAATGGAAGGAAAGATTTATAAATCCACCTCTAACCTATATCATTAGGTGTCAGAATACAATGCATATAACAATTAGATCTCAACTGATAATGAAACCTATGCCAAAGGGTTCTGAAATATGCATTAGAGGAATATAAACTAAAAGAAATCCAGTTTCACGTTTGAGATGAAAAATTGCTTGTGCTTACCTATATGGTATAGTGTGGGGTACTCTGTGTACAGCAGTATCTCGAGATACGAGTGCCCTAACATATGAGATTTTTCAGATACGAGATGTCGAGCAAGCGATTTTTGCTTTGAAATATGAGCAGCATTTGAGATAGGAGTAATCACTGGGATTGGCCGGCTGCACACGACCCACCAGTTTACCCCCGAGCATCTCATAGTTTCCCACACCTCAAGGTTATGGAACGAGTTAAACTCGTATCTTGAGGTACCACTGTATTTCATTTTCTTAATGTACCCTGAAGTTCAAGTGGCATTGGCCCCGCTTCAGTATGGAGAGCTCTGTGTACAGAATTCAGTGTATTTAAATAAAAATTACAGCCAACCTGGATGAAGATATCAAACATATTTTAAGATAAAGAAATCCATTTCATCAAATTGCCATTCATAATTATGACATAGAATTTTAGTTTGGTGTGGAAGAGAAAAGCTTTTGCTGCAATAATTTCATGCTGAGGGAGATCTTTAATTGGGATTTCTACTAAACCTAGACGAAGTCTTCAAAGGCCAGGACAAGTTTCCGGATGGTAAAAGACCTGTTTTTCTGTGAATAAGTAGTATCACCATATTGAATCTATCAAATATCTTTAAATCTAAAAAAGAGAAGCATTAGTGTGGATATTCTTTAGGTTGTCACTCTCTGGAATAGTGACTTGAGACAAAAGGGAAGCATTGTGGGTACAAGTGGATGGAGCACATGTCCAAATCTCCTGAGACTTTTTTTTTAAACTCGTTTGGCCTTCCTCGAAAGTGTCTGCAGGCTCTTTCTTTAACTATCAGGGCCTGACACTCAACGCCTCTAGGGAAAGCCTTAGTGAGCCACAGCGGTGGTTGTTATCCTCAGCTACCTTTGGGGATAAAATGGCCAGAACCTTTTTGTTCCTGTAGCTGGGAGAGTGTTGTATTCAAAAATCACTCTTGCTTTTTTTGTATATTGTTCTATATCTGGACTACATCCTTTTCAAGTTCAAATTTGGAGGTGGTCAGAGGACGTGTTCTATGAAGCTTTGCTGTTCAGAGTGCAGAGCGTTAAGGGCTGACCAAGTGCACCCTAATGTGCAGTCTCTCCCCGGGAGCGATAGTGAACTTGGCTTATCCCAAAGGGCCAGCGAATTGAAGAGCTATTAAATTTGCCGGAATGGCCCCAGTTCAGCAATTCATACCTTTCTCCTCTCTCAGACAGCAGAGTTTAACTCAATGATAGGAGCCAGGTTTAAGAATGTTCTCAGGGCAATTGCAAGTGGAGAATTTTCCCAGGGCAAAGAAATAATGAGCTCTGAAGCCCAAGAGATATGGTTTTAGTGGAGCTATTTTCTCTGTAAACTACTGATATCAGAGTTTCATGTATGAGGAAGAAAGAGAAAAAAGGTTAAGAAATAAATGTACTTCACTAGCCACTTTGACTTCTCGTGTGTGTGCCCGTGTGTGTGTGTGTGTGTGTGTGTGTGTGTGTGTGTGCGCGCGTGCTCGCGCGCGCACGCGCATGCAGAGACATAACTTAGGCCTTTTCCAGCTATCTTTGGTATTATCTAGAATGCATTGCTGTTCAAGATGTACCCCCTCATCCCTGACTGAATTCATAGGCTGATATCTCTTGGGAGCTAGGCAGAAATGCAGCATCTCGGGCCCTACCCCAGGTTCCTGAATTAGAATCTGCAATTTTAACAAGATCTTCAGGTGACTTGTGTGCACATTAATCTGGGAGACTATGGCTGAAGTGGCAATGTTTTTCTATTACTCGAATACTCACTAAAGTTCATAACCCAAATATGTAATTGAAGAAGAAAAGGTAAGCATTTCTAAAGTTCTTGACACATTTCTGGATTGTACCCTAGGCAGGTCTTACTAATTTTTATTTGCACCAGAAGGATGTGAGTGGGTCTGTTCAATTACAGCCTTGTCATTATTGGGCATTATTATGATTCTTGAAATTGTGAAATTTGCATATTTATTTCATAGAGTTGGTATGAGGTAAGGATTTAGCTTTCATAATTCTTAACTAGTCCACCAGTTTTCCCATAATTAGTAATTGAATAAATCTCCCTTAATGTGAAAGAATCCAAGATGGCAGCATAGGTAAACACCTACACTGCTGCCTCACACAACCATTTCAAAACTACAACTAAAAGACAGAACAGACATCATCCAGAACCACAGAAAAGTTGACTGAGTGGAAATTCTACAACTAAAAAGAAAGAGAGGGGCTCACAGAGACCCAGAGGAGCTGCAAAAAGCTGAGGTACAGAGACGCGCGCATGGAGAGAGACGGTGCTGGAGTACCTGGCTGGCTTTCTCTGGCGGGAGGGAGATGGAGACTCTCAACAGCATTAAACCCCTTATCCTACGGCACTAAACCCCAGATCCAGCCGAAACTCATACTAGGGCAGTTTGGACTGTGAAAAGGGAGAAGTACACGGAAATTCAGGGGAGTCGCAAAAGATCAGAAGTCTGGTAATGTGCACGGTACTACGCACAGAGGACTGACTGCTGATTGTGCCGCTGGCTTTCACAAGTGGGCAGGAGACAGACCCTCCCAACTGTGTCACTTCTAACTTCACTAAACCCCAGTTTCTGGCGAAACTCTGGGGACCCAGACTCATATGGTTCTGGAGCACAGGGGAGCCGGAGGAGCAGCAGTCTAGAGGCCCTGCAAGAGAGCGCGTGCACACAAGGACCTCTCCAGCAATTACCCAGTCACGTGAGACTCGGGGGCTGTGGAGGGCGGGGCCAACTGGAAGGCAAGACAGTCCCTTAAGCCCTGAGACTCCACCCATCCCAAGCTCAACAGAGAGGCTTTTGCAGTTTTGCAAGTCATGTATCATAAGGCTGAATACAACACAGAAGGTCTTCCGGCATAGTGAAAATGCGGAGACATGGGAAGGGATCACAAACAAAAGAAATGGAGGAAAACAAACGACTGGATATAGAGTTCAAAACCACACTTATAAGGTTTTTCAAGAATATCCTAGAAAAGTTGAATAAAGTTAGCGAGAGCCAAGAGGAGATGAAAAATAACCAACTAGAGATGAAAAAGATCCAACTAGAGATGGAAAAGGACCAACTAGAAATTAAACATACATTGACTGAAATAAAAAATATTATACAGACACCTAACAGCAGAATAAAGGAAGACAAGAATCAAGTAAAAAATTTGAAATATAAAGAATCCCAAAACACTCAAGTGGAAAAGCAAGAAGAAAAAAATCCAAAAATGTGAAGATAATGTAAGGAGCCTCTGGGACAGCTTCAAGCGTACCTACATCAGAAGTGTGGGGGTGCCAGAGGAAGAGAGAGAGCAAGATACTGAAAACCTATTTAAAGAAATAATGACTGAAAACTTCCCACATCTGGTAAAAGAAATAGACTTACAAGTCCAGAAAGCACACAGAACCCCATATAAAAGGAATCCAAAGAGGACTACATCAAGACATATCATATTTAAATACCAAGAGCAAAAGACAAAGAGAGAATATTTAAAGCAGCAAGAGAAAAACAGTTCATTACCTACAAGGAAGCACCCATATGTCTGTCAGCTGATTTCTCAACAGAAATGATGCAGGCCAGACAGGAGTGGCAAGAATTATTCAATGTGATGAATAGCAAGGACCTACAACCAAGAATACTCTATCCAGCAAAGCTATCATTCAGAATTGAAGGGCAGATAAAGAGCTTCACAGAGAAGAAAAAGAGTTCATCCACTCCAAACCAGTATTATATGAAATGCTGAAAGGTACTCTTTTAGAAGAGGAAGAAGAAAAAGGTAAAAGATAAATAATTATGAACAACAAATACATATCTATCAACAAGTGAATCTAAAAATTAAGTGAATTAAAAATTTGATCAACAGAATAAACTGGTGAATATAATAGAATCAGGAGCACAGAAAGGGAGTGGAC
>PVJN01028744.1:0-26967 GCA_004026805.1 Lasiurus borealis
CCTGGTCATCCCTAACTGCCCTCCCCTGCAGGCTTGGTTGCCCCCAACTGTCCTCCCTTCCAGGCCTGGTTTCTCCCAACTGCCCTCCCCTGCTGGCCATCTTGTGTCCACATGGGAGCAGGATCTTTGACCACATGGGGGCAGCCATCTTGTGTGTTGGAGTGATGGTCAATCTGCATAGTACTCTTTTATTAGTTAGGATAGAGGCCTGGTGCATGGGTGGGGCCCAGCTGGTTTTCCCTGAAGGGTGTCCTGGATTGGGGAGGGAGAAGGCATTTTCTTTGTGGTGTGGGGAGGCCTGAGCAAGGGGCCTGTGGTGGTTTGCAGGTCAGCCATCCCCCCCCCCCCCCCCGGCAACCCAATCGGAGGCCCTGGTATCTGGGATTTATTTATCTTCTACAATTGAAACTTTGTAGCCTGGACAGAGCCAAGCCTCCTTCCTGCTCTGTTGGGATTTATTTATCTTCTATAATTGAAATTTTGTAGCCTAAAGTGGAGGCCAAAATAGGCCAAGGCTGCAGAAGCTTGACTTCCTCCATTGTTGGAGGAAACCCTAGTCTCCTGCTCTCTCCAGCTCCTTGGCTGCCGCCATTTTTGTTGGGATTTATTTATCTTCTATGATTGAAACTTTGTAGCCTCGAGTGGAGGCCTGGGCCCACCAGGGTGTGTGGAAAGCTTGGCTTCCTCCATTGCTGGGGAAACTCAAACCTCCCTCCTGCTTGCTCCATGGCTGCAGCCATCTTAGTTGAGGTTAATTTGCATACTCGCTCCTGATTTGCTGGTGGGTGTGGCTTGTGGGTGTAGCAGAGTGATGGTTAATTTGCATATTACTCTTATTAGATAGGATATACTTACCACTGCAAAATTTTTATGTGTTAATCCTCACCAGAGGATTTTTTTTTCCATTGATTTTTTTTTTTTTAGAGAAAGTGAGAAGGGAGGGAGAAGGCAAGAGAAAGAGAAACATCAATGTGAGAGAGATACATTGCTCAGTTGCCTCCCCAACGAGCCCCCACTGAGGCTGGGAATCAAACTAAAGACCCTTCTGTGTGGGGGCTGGCACTCTAACCATTTAGCAGCACTTGCCAGGGCACCATAACATTCTTTTTTTACAACAAAAGAATTATAAATAACCAACAAGAGGGGATCACTTAATGATGCTACATCCCTAAGATGAAATATTTAGCAGTGGCTAAAAAGTAAGTTGTAGAAGAATATTTACTAACTTAAATAGAAATTCTTGTGATATGATTAACATACAACATATACTCTTTTGTATGGAAATACTCAATGGACACATACCACAGTGGTTATCTTGGTGGTCTGTATGTTGCAAGTGATTCATCTTTTGTGCTTATCTCTGTTTCTCTTGTTTTTTTACATTAAGCTTGTCTTAAATTTTGTAGTTAGTAAAGAGAATTAAAAATGTTTAGGCCCTAGTCGGTTTGGCTCAGTGGATAGAGTGTCGGCCTGCGGACTTAAGGGTCCCATGTTTAATTCCTATCAAGGGCACATACCTGGGTTGTGGGCTCAATCTCCAGTAGGAGGCGGGCAGGGGGAGCCAATCAGTGATTCTCTCATCATTGATGTTTCTCTGTCTCTCTCCCTCTCCCTTCCTCTCTGAAACAAATAAAAATATATTAAAAATATATAGGCCGAAACTGGTTTGGCTCAGTGGATAGAGCGTCGGCCTGCGAACTGAAAGGTCCCAGGTTCAATTCCTGTCAAGGGCATGTACCTTGGTTGCGGGCACATCCCCAGTGGGGGCATGCAGGAGGTAGCTGATCGTTGTTTCTCTCTCATCGATGTTTCTAACTCTCTATTCCTTTCTCTTTCTCTCTGTAAAGAATCAATAAAATATATTTTAAAAAATATTTAGAACTGCTCATCCTACCTTTGTAATAGCTCCCTTTCCTGCCTCTTCTCTTCATCTGCCTCAGCATGGCCCTACTCAGGCCTCCACTTGGCACTTAGACCATTGCACCAACTTCCTGTTGGGTGTTCCTATAAAGGGATCTAGCCTGTCATTCTTCTGCTCGGAAGCCTCTGGGACTCTCCTGTGTGTAGTTAATTGTCTTGGATCCTTCTAATCACTTTGTTCTCAGACCCCTACAGTCTGGCTTTCACTTCCCTTGTTAGCATCAGTCTCCCTCCTTATCTCCACCCCACAGCAGTCACATTGGTCCACTCAGCTCTCCCTGCTCTTGGTGTCTACACCATACCTCAGCCCTCCCTTTGCCTGGTGGAAGTCTACCCACCTTTCAAGACCTGCCTCCTCCAGGAAGCCTTCTTCTATCATCACCTCCCCCATACTCCAGGTCAGGCCTCCATCACCAGCTGCCCCCTCCTCTGGTCACCTCCATGCCAGGCAAGCACTGACAGGGTCTGGGCCTGCAGTGCCTGGAATCTATGCACAGTAAGGGCTTCACGAAAATCTGTTGGATGGAATTGACCTAGAGTTGCCTCCACGTGCCATATGCTACAGATCATGCTCTATAAATATGTGTGATTTTTTTGGCATGTAGGAATCTATTAAATTATACAGGACACATAAACAATCACACGAGATTATGTAGCATAAAAACGTGTATGTATTAAAATATAAGGTTTTATGGGCATATCACTTGTTATCCAAATAGCTTCCTTCCATAACCGGCTAGTAAACATTCGAGTCTGAACTTAATTTTAGGCAATTTCTCGGGAAAAAATGATTCTATGGAAACCAGGGCATGTCCTGGAACCAACCACAGCTAATTATGCGGAGAAAACGTTTCTATAATATTCCTGCTTAATGTGAAAAGCAGAGTTTTGATCCTTGGTTATTCTTTTCTTGTTTTCTCATTGGAAAGGGCCAGCACTTCGGTGAAGAGGATACATGTGGTTGCAGCAGGAACACGTGCTTTGTTAACTCTGGAATGTTCTTAACTAGCTTTTGCTTAGTAGAATTTAGAGGTTTTCCATGCTCCGCTTTCCTCTGAACCCCACACACTCTCCCTACCCCCCACCTTTCTCTGTGGAGCTTCATTGCCCTTTTGGCCTCTGTGCTCTGCAAAGAGCGTGGCAGCAGCGAAACCTCGGCCGTAAAGCTGGCCAGTCCCCAGAGCTCTCGGCACGAAGCCCCTCTGTGTTCTAGGGGTATCAGCGGGTCAGCCACACACGGGGAGATGACGTGTTTGGTCCCCCTAAAAGACTCAGGGGACCGAGGATGTTGAGTTTGTGAGAGGTCAAGCATGAGTGATGTTCTGAACTGGAAGTACCAGGAAGCTCTTTGGCATCTGCTGTCGCAACAAAAACACGTCCTTAACGTGCATTGCTTTGTGGAACATGGACAGATATTTCTGTGTCGTTTTTGTTAGCATTTGGGTAATCCTACCCTAGAAAATTAAACTTGTTACAATTGTGTGAATATTGCTAAATTCTTCTTGTGTTAGGTCTGGCTGAGGATATGGCTCTTGTGTGTGTTACTGACAGTATGCGTATCCCTTTGGCCACTTGTCTGTCCGTGTATCCATCCATCCATCTAGCCATCCATATGGCCTCCCCACATCTGGGATCCTTCTGAGTAGCAATCCTGTCTGACCCATCTCAGAATTCCCTGCCAAGAGACTCCTGTCGTGGAGGTGCAATAAGTAACTCCCTGGAGGATGACAAAAGTACCGACCTCTCAGCACCACTGTGTGTTGGAGAGGTGGTGCTGAGGGTAGGGGACTTATTTGCCAGGTTGGGTGACATGAAGGAACCCGAGACCTCACACAACCCTGGGCAATGTTTTCCCAGTTGGAAATCTCATTAAGAGTGGTGGGCAGGGGTGACATGGGTGGCCCAGCATTTAACAACTTTTCTGGTGTGTCTGTCTGTCTGTCTGTCTGTGTATTTGACTCTACAGGTCAGCTTTTGGGTTGTACGAGAAATTCTAACAGCACAGACTTTAAAAATAAGGGCAGAAATCCTGAGCCATTTTGTTAAAATAGCCAAGGTAAGCTGGTTTTTATTTTTTATTTTTTAAAACCCCTTTCCTTCCCTTTCTTTGTCTCAAAAATGTGTTTCCCTTCCCAGGTAGTGTGGCTCAGTGGTTGAGCATTGACCTATGAACCAGAAGGTTAGGGTTCAATTTCCAGTCAGGACACATGCCCAGTGCGGGGTGTGCAGGAGGCAGCCCATCAATGATTCTCTCTTATCATTGGTGTTTCTGTCTGTCTCTTCCTCTCCCTTCCTCTTTGACATCCATAAAAAAAATATTTAAAAAAATGTTTCCTCAATTATTTGGGAGCAGCTGTGCCTTGGGTCTGCCTGGCACAGATAGGGAGCTGTGACCTGACATCCCCAGATAGAGGCAGCTGGGAGGCTGACCTGGATGCCCACTCGGCTCCCAGCCCCCCCCCCTCCCCTCTCCATGTTGGCAGCATGCCCCTCCACCCGGTGATTTTGGCAGCCAGCTCTTCTCTTTGACCTTTCACACTACCCCGGGGATCCATCCTCCTCCTCCAGATTTGGCCAGGACGGGGTTGGTGAGTTTACTCAGCACTGGCTTTTGTGATGCCATCACATCCTGTGGTGGTGTCCCCGGTCGACAAAGCTCACCACCCATCCTGAGCCAAGACCTGGCCGGATGACCCTGCTGCTCCCACTCCCAACTCCTGCCCGACGGGTTCTGTCCTTGTCAGTAGTTAGGTACCGGCTCATGCCTGTATCCCCCTTTTCCCGCCTCTTCCCTCATCTCTTTCACCTGCTGTGGTCCCAGGGCCTTTCTGAACCACCCTGTCACTCACACACGCTGCCACCTCCTCCCCACACACTTCTCCTGGCGGAACACTGTTCTGCCCGGTCCACACCTTGCTTCGTGTGGCCTGTGGTCTCCCCACCCCGTCGCAGGCCAGCTACCCTTTCCCGGGCTCCTCAGCAGCCAAGCACCGCAATAGGAGCTTTTGGGAAAGGATTGTAGTCCATGTCACGTGATCACTATCCCACTCCCAGAGGGTGAAGGGGAGGCTAGCGAGGGGAGTGTCCTTCCCAAGGCCTGCAGAGTCCGCGGAGCATGCCTTCCGGGGAGCTGCTCCCCTGTCCTCTCTCACGGAAGGGTAAGGGCATCCATCTGTGAAATATGTGTGTGAGGGGCGCTGTTCTGTCCTGTGCATTTGAAATACAGTGGTACCTCGAGATACGAGTTTAATTCGTTCCGTAACCTTGAGGCGTGGGAAACTATGAGATGCTTGAGTCGCAGTAAACTGGAGGGTCGTGTGCAGCAGGCCGATCCCAGTGATTACTCCTATCACTGGGATTTGCTCGTATTTCAAAGCAAAAATCGCTCGCTCGATGGCTCGTATCTCAAAAAAACTCGTATGTTAGGGCAGTCGTATCTCGAGGTACCACTGTACTTGGACCAGGCTGGGCTTCGTGGTACTTGCTGTTACCGAGTTTGTGCTGGGCCTGTGAGAAAGTACCATTATGTTCCAGCCCGCCTGGTGCTCTCCGTTTGGAAATGAGCTTATGGTCCCCACCCAAGGACCTAAAGGGATCACTTTTAACCTCTGCCATCTTCTTCTTCTTTTTTTAAAAAATATATTTTTATTATTTTTTTTTACAGAGAGGAAGGGAGAGGGATAGAGAGTTAGAAACATCAATGAGAGAGAGACATAGCCATCAGCTGCCTCCTGCATGCCTCCTAACTGGGGATGTGCCCACAACCAAGGTACATGCCCTTGACCAGAATCGAACCTGGGACCTTTCAGTCCACAGGCCGACACTCTAGCCACTGAGCCAAACCGGTTTCGGCCACCTCTGCCATCTTCTGATGGTGGACCGCCACGCTGCCTTGGGATTGTGCTTGTGCAGGCCCCTTCTCCTCTGGGCCTCAGTTTCCCATCCATACAAAGAAAGGGGTGGACTGGATCATCTCCCAGAGCAGCGGTTGCCAACCGGTGGTCTGCGGACCATGGTGGTCTGTGAGGCCCAAAAGATGGGCGACTGTTGTCCCAGAGCACCTTCAGCTGTAAGGAAATTCTGTGCCATGTATAGTAACTCAGTTACATACGACGGACTTCTGTTTGCACAGAGAATCTGTTATTCCACAGCGGGAAACAATTAGAGAACGTTTCAAGATGTATGAAGCGAGGTATGAACGGGGTGGTTAGGGAGAAATCTCCGAATAGGATCAGAGCCATGAAGACTAGGCATGAGGCTTTCCATTTCACTGGGCCCTACTGGGTGCTGAGCTAGGTACTGGGGCCGTGATGGCAGGCACGACTTTGCCCCGGCCCCCGTGGAGCACAGTCCAAGGAGAGGCACAGGCTGTGGGAGGTCAGACGTGGCGTTCCCAGACTTGGGAGCATGCTCAGGAAAGACACAGTAGAGGCAGTCGCACCTGAGCTTGGAAGTACCCGAGATGAGTGACGGGGGACATGGGGGGACCAGTCTTTCTGACAAAGAATGAGCCCACATCATGGCGAGTGCTGACCCTGTGTCAGGCCCCGGTCTGGGCAGTTTCCATGCGCCGCTGCCCAGCAAGCAGAGGGGCCGTGACTTCCTTCCTCGTGTTCACTGAGGATGCCCAGGCTCAGGAGCCGTGCTCAAAGCGACCTGTGCCAAGGACACACAATGATTGGGTGCCTGGGCGGTGGGGGTGGGGGTGCGCTCCGGAGAGCCTGCTGCTAACCCAGGCTTCGTGGACTCCCGAGAATGAGCCTGGGCCCCCGGTGCTGTTAGCAGGCTTCCCTCGCTCAAAACCAGGACCGGAGCCATTACATTTTTCTGCACTTACTCTCGGCTGTGTCTGCTTCTGTTGCCCTCCATGGCAAGGAGCTTGTCTGAGTCTGAATTGAATCCAAATGTTCTCACTAGTTTGGGGTCTGGTTTGGAGGAGCGTGGTCCAGTGGCTGGAAGCTGGAGCTCTATCCTGCTGGCTGAGGGGGTGTGCAGACTGCTAGCGCCTTTCCTTAGCCCCCCACAGCCCCAGTCAGTACCCAGGTGATCACCGGAGTTGTTGGCCAGCTGAGGTTTCAGTGCACAAAAGCCAAAAGCCTGCTGGGACTGTTCAGACTTGTTTTAAAAAAAGAAAGAAAGAAAGAACATAAAGGGCATTATCAAACCTTCTCCTAAGCCACATTTCTGTCCAACAGCCAGACCAGTCCGCTTATGAAATTTTGCAAATGTAGCTGCAAACTCACCTTGTGGCAATTTGAAAGGAAAAGCGCATATGGTTTCTATGAACTTCCTAGAACTACATTTTCTACACGAGATATTTTTAAGTGCAATTGAATTTCATAAATATGACAACATTTGGTAACACTTGAGCGTGTTTTTGTTCTGTTGTTTATAGCAGCAAAATAATCTATTCCATATCTTTTCCACCTCCCCCCCTCCCCCCCAGAAACTCCTAGAACTCAACAACCTTCACTCGCTCATGTCTGTGGTGTCGGCGTTACAAAGCGCACCCATCTTCAGGCTGACGAAGACCTGGGCTGTAAGTGAACCTTCCCAAGTCTGTTCCTTTGATTTTGGCTGTCACTTCAGCGCTGATGCTCTTCATTCCGTCAGCCCCAGAGGACTCCCTGCCTGCCCGCCCCGTGCCAACAACAGGGGACGACTGGGGACCCGGGCACCGCTCCCTGGGCACCTTCTCTCCTTCAGTGACCTCAGGAAGCTGGGAGGACACGGACGTGGCTGAGTTTGGAGGCCCCAGAGAGGGGACCTCCCTCTACCCTACCATGTCTAGTGTGATGGCCGGGTCAGCAGCACAACTCCTGCCCTGCACTTGGCTGGTATTCGGCTCTGGCAGGCGCCACACGGTGCTTGGCAAGGTCTCGGGGCTGATGGTTTGCAGCTGCCGAGGGTGGCTGGCCATATAGCCGGGAGTTTCTCTGCAGAAACCTGTGACCCTCCTCTCCCGTAGGGAAAGCTGCTGCTTTTCCCGAAGGCCCTGGACGCTTCCAGCCCAGAGGTGGAGCCTGATAGTTATATAATTGAGTCTGTAGGAAAGTTTTTCTGCTGTAAAAATATCTCAGACCTCGCTATCCTCCTCAGCTTGGCCCGGTGCCTGACACGGGGAAAGTAATAGCTGTTTCCATAGCTCGTTAGCGTTCCCCTCCTGGCTGCCTGGTCCAGGGTCTCACAGCCGCGCAGCCCGGGCCTTTCAAGACCTGTTTATGTCCCCCGGAACTGGAGGAAACGCTATGGAATTGTCAGCTGGGCTCCTGCACCTCATTTCCGACCTTCTCCCTGCCAGCCTGCGGCGCTGGGTTCTGTTTCACACTTGGCTCGTTGCAGGGTTTTTAGGGATTATGTGGAGGTGATCAGATTTGAGCCTTGTTGCTTTAAAGTGCAATTTTCCATGGATGTAGCTCTAGCAAAGCCGGGCGGGGGGTGTTAGCTCAGCCTCAGAAACCGAGGTGCGTGTTCGGGCGCGGTGCAGAGCGTGACTCCCGGGGGACCCGTTGCCCATATCTACTCAGAGGGGTTGGCCTAGGTGAGCGGGTTTCCATCCCTGCCTTTGGAGCCCCAGACGCTCCTGGGAGCTGGCGGGGTGAGGGTGCCAGGGGCTGGGGGAGAAGCGGGAGGGTGCCAGGCAGACAGTGGGGCACTATTTCTAGCAGAGCAGCTCTGTTTGTGTCCATTTTGTGGACCAGCTCCTGGGTGAGTTTCAGGGGAGGAATGGCTTTGGAGGTGGAAAGCAAGTTTGGAAGCCGCTGGTCTATGCGGTAGCTGCCAGCCCTGTGATTCCCTGACTCCATCTGAGATGGAGGCTTTTTTTTTTTCAGAAGTTGCTTGGAGAGTCTTTTTGAAATGAATTTTCCATCATGTAGATGCTGTTATTGTTTCTTGGACCGCAGGGAGCTATGTGTGGACCCGGAGGAGCGAACGATGGGTCTCACAGTGCAGAGATCTTACCGTCGGCAGTAGTGTGGCTCTCAGTTATGGCTGTGAGGGCTGTCGGGAGTCTCACAAGCCACCACTCAGCCACCTGTCCTGCTAGTGCAAGGACACTGGCGTGCACACATCATTTGGGAAACGGAGAAGGCCAAATCCGTCATCTTTTCCCCTTCATCCTGATCACGCAGCCCAGGAACCGAGACTGTGTCGTCTCCCTGACACTCTCCAGGCCTGTCCTTACACAGCACGTGGCACATCTGCTCTGTAGTTCTGTTCACACGTCCGCCCCTGCTCTGCCTGCCTGCCTTCATGCTGAGACCTGACTTTCCCCTGTAGCCCAGGCGCCTGGCTGAGTACGCACTTGCTGTTTGAATTGTATATGCTCATTGCGCTGAATTGAATTCTCTGGCTCCTAATCTCTGATAATAAGATCAGTTTTAGAAATTAGCCCTCCCCCACATGCCCCTCGATCTGGTCCTGGTGACACCTCTGGCCCAAGAGCAGGGAGAAGCAGGGCGCTGCTGAACTCTTTATAGTCTTCGTTTCTCAGAAAAGGAAACTGAGGTCCAAGAGGCACAGTGACCTGTCCAAGATGACAGAGCCAGCCTGCCGGGCCTGCCTTGCTGGGCCTCCTCGCCCGTGTTCGGGGCCAGCGTGCCAGAGGAGCTGGCAGTGAGGGAACCTGGGGCTGGAACCAGGGTGAGCGCAGGGCCTGGAGAGACAGGCACTCTGCTGTCGGGAAATGGGTCTGGAGGAGGGAGGCTGGTTCCCTGCCCTGGGGACAGGGCAGCCTGGCTCCCTGGCATTGCTCTGGAACCCTGGGTATCTGGGAAACAGGCAGAAATGAGCTGCAGGTGTGGGAGGAGACCTGCCACCTGGTTGCGCCAGGGGTGACCACCAGTGAGGACCGGTTGGTCATTAGCTATCTGACCGAGCAACCTTTTGGCCGGCCCCTGCTGGCTGCTGAGTGCCAGTAGCTGAGTGAGCTGGGACAGGATCGAGATTGGCACCAGGCGCAGGCCTGCACATAGTAAGCGCTTAATAAATGCTGACTAGATGCAGAAACGGGGAGGGAGTCATTTTTGCTGGCCTGGAAAAATACAGAGTCTGATTTATCCCAGACCGAGGCCACTTTCGAATATTGGCTGCCTCCAAGCCATGAGACCTTAGAAGCTGTATCAACCAATTCAGATTTCCCGAGTACACATTACAGTTTATACTTATTCATTCTGCATATCAAATATTTATTGAATGCCTCCTCCATGCCAGGCCCTACGGCTCTGCTCAAGGCCCCTGTCTTCATGAGCTTTTTTTTTTTTTAATGTTATTCAGAGGAGACAGACATGTTATTGAAGGAGAATAAACACATGCCTAGTCTGCCTGGCACAAGAAGTGATCGATGTTTGTTGAATGCATGAAGTAATGAGCAAAGAACTGTCAGATGGGAACAAAATGATCAGAAGACTGAAACAGGAGGATGTGATATAAACGGCCGGGTATTCAGGGAAGGCCTGCCTGACCCCTGAGTAACAAGAGGACCCCGCGGTGCCAGGATGAGGGCACGCACGTTTTAGGCAGGGGGCTCAGCCAGTGCAAAGGCCCACAGCGGGGAGACACGCAAAGGCTGCTGGGCAGGAAGGCCAGGAGGAGATTACCCAGAATGCCACGGATGGAAAGCAGGACCAGTCCGGAAGGGCCAGGGCCCGGCAGAGGAACTAGGTTATATTTTGAGAGATCTGGTTCACAGTTGCTTCTGTTTTTGAATTACTGTTGCTACTGTGTGGAAACCAAATGGGGGGACTCTGGAAGGGGCCCACAGTGGGAACGGGGCCTCCTCAGGAGGTTGGGGCAGAGTCCAGGAGAGAGGCAGTGCTGGCCGGGAGGAGGAGGAGGTGGCAGTGGACACGGAGAACAGGACACTGATAGGAGAGGCATTCTGCAGACAGGGCTGGCAAGACCGGTGATGGATGGGATGTTGGAGACGAGGGAAAGAAAGGACTGAAGGATGCTTCCTAGGTTTTGCACTTGAGCGACTGGGAAAATGGTGAAACTTGGTCCCAAGAGGAGACTGACTTACTCATGAGTGACCTGGGGGTATGCGATTCCTGGAGAATGGGTGAGTCACTCCTTATAGTAATTAGGATCATGTGCTACGCATCACACACATACACACGCACGCACATGCACACACGCACACACACACAGAGCTTGCTCTGTGCACGTTCCTGTTATGATTCACTCTTTCCTACCGAATCGATCCAGAGACTTGTGCTCATCTGCAGCAGCAAAGCGAAAACCGAGCTTTCTGGCTGGTAGCGCCTCTCCGGGGATGGGCCAGGAGGCCTGGTCTGCAGCGTGGTGACCTGAAAAGGGAACTGGGAGCGGGGTTCTCACTCCCAGACATCCGGGGGCCCCGGGTCGTGGAGCTGCAGTTCTTGGAAGGGCTACTTTGCAAATAGCCTCAGAAGGCGGACGTGTTTGTATTTCAGATTTTAGGGTCTTTCATCCGGGAAGTGGCCCCTGCTCTGATGTTGAGAAGGTGGTGACAGGCATGGGCTGCCTGTTTCAGGCTTTCTCAGGGCGGAGGAGGGAGATGGCGAGGGGTGAGGAGATGGAAGGCAGGGGTCCTTGCCCTCTGCAGTTGCTCCTTCCCCAGACATCCTTCCGTGGCCCTGCCCGCACTGCCTCTCAGAAGCTCCCAGCCAGCGATCCCGCTGACTTCGCCACCCTCACCTCTCTTGACATCGCCACAGCACTGGACTCTGTTCATCACCTCTTCTTGAGAAATGTCTTCGCTTGGCTTGGTTCCTTCCCGCCCTCTGGCAGCGGCTCCTCCCGCTCGCTTTGGTTCCTCCCTCCCCCTGGATGTAAGTGTTCTGGAGGCTCTGACCCCGCTTCCCGGCCTCCCCAGTCCATTTCCCATCCCCGGAGGATGTCACCGGCTTGGAGAGCTTCAGCCATCACCTCTGTGCCCCACCGGTGGCTGCCTCCGCCCTCTCCCGAGCCGCTTTCCGGAGCCCTGGGCCCGTGTTCCCACGCCTGCCCGCAGAGCCCTCTGCTCGCATGTTCCTTTGACAGCTCACAACTTGGCATGTCTGAAATCCAGCTTGGGTTTCCAGGAAGTGACAGTGGGTGCCAGAAGCCTCTCTTAGCAGACTGTTTTGGGCTTCGAGGCAAGATGGCAGACTGAGCTGATAAGGAATAAGTCTCAGCCTCCCAGTTGCCTGCTCCAAACACACAACACGCGCTGGAAAAAATACAACCAAAATAAGAACCAGGAAGCAATGCTGAGCCAGAGCTAAGGAAGGGAAGTCATTATGCGCTAGAAATAAAGATGCTCTCAGAGTCGGCACAGTTAGCAGTTGTGTGAAATGGCCAAGGCCCTCGCAGGGGCTTCGAGGTGTAAGGCCTACACGGGGAGGAGAGGCCAGATCGCAGCTCCCATAGGACTCAGAGAGCCACCTGGGTCACCCGTCAGAAAATATCTGTTCATCTGCGAAGTCCTCGAGGGAGCATGAAAGGAAAAGTCACCTTGGAGAAGCCTTCATGCCGGCCTGTATGTCAGGTGTCTGTGGGCTCTGAGGACACATGGCCTAAATCCCTGAATTGTCTGGGGACCCCAGGTCAAGAAATGAAGGGCTGTGTGGACTCTTTTTTCTTCTTTTCCATTTTTTTTTATTAGTGTATTATTACATGTGTAGATATCCTGTGTAGACTCTTGAAACATACATTTTGGCTCAGCCTTAGACCTACCTCTTATGGTAAAGATTAAATGAGTAAACATATGAGAAAACAACACACAACATGTTTAGAATGACACCTGGCACATAGTAAGGGCCCGTGGCAAACTTCTCTTCAGGGACCGGTCTCGACCTCCTGGCTCTACTCTTGGGGTCGCCGTGAATGGAATTTTAAAAAATGAGCAGTTTTTATTGGCAACACCTAATTGTCAGGAAGATCAGACATTCTGTGCATATGTTTGCATGCGAATGTATGTTTGTGGGTATATGTGGGTGTACATGTAAACTGTTACAGGATATTTTTTTAAAGGTAAAATCAGCACTTATACAAATACAAAATGAATACTTGTCTAAGATTTAGCTCCTTAATTAGTGAGAGAACTAGTAAGATATTACAGCTGTATTAAGGAGCACCCAGAGTGCTTACAGTTAGGTAAGGAATGTTGGAATACTTTTTTAAATGGGCAGAACACTGTTAGTATTCTCAGGGTGATAACCAGGCATTCCACGACACAGTTTGCCTTTCTGTGGACAGGAGTTGCTTGCAGTGGAACGTTTTCTGCAAGTTAACTTCTATCTGTACAGAGCTGAACTAGCCTCAGCCAAAGACACACACAGACGACCGGGATGCCTACTAAATGTCAAAGCCACAACTTTTCTTATTTATGGCCATCTCCATTGCATGTAATATTTTACATTAGCTATATGACCTTGTGGCTTATTTTTCCAAAACTGATAATTTGTATCTAAAGAGGTGAAAATTGCCTTTTTCAAATGCCCTAGTTTCATCCCTTATTTATTCCACACTCAGTCTGCGGAATCCATTGGTCCATAGATTAGCCGCAGCACTAAAAATTCTTTCCATACCAACCGTAGACACTGGAATTAAAGTAGGATTTCGAGCCAGTTTTACATATTTGAAGCAGCAGGCTCTTTGTTGAAAAACATTTCCACGTATCAAGAAATATTCTCTCAAGGCAATGGGACAAGATACCAAAGTCCTCATAAAGAGGAGTTGGAGGAACTTTTATTTTTTCCTCCGTGGAGACAATTTCCAGATTTGAGCTGTTTCCCAGAAGAGGGGGGTTTTCATTATTAGTCAAATACAAGTGCCACATCCAGGCTCTCAGAGTCTGGCAGAGGACATTTCCAAAAGCAACACCTCTTCGGGTGTTTGATAAAGGTTTGTGGTCCTCCTGGCTTTTGACCCCTGTGGTTTATGAGGCCCTGTGGTCCCTTGCAGCTGACACTTAGCACCATGAAATTTACTTAAAATTCATATGCAAGAGTTGGTTTTTACCTTGTAATTTTAGTTCACTTTGCATAGGTGGTTATAGCCCCTTTCTCAATTCTGATGTTCTCTGTTTCTGCTTTTTGCCTTATTTGTAGAGGTTTTACCTGTTCTATTGATATTTTCTGTAAATTAGTTCTTGGGTTTAGCTATCATTTCCATAGATTTGATATTTAGTTTTTGTTTTTTAACATACCAATTTCTGATTTTGTCTATTAATCAACTTTTTACCCCCCCCCCCCACCCGGCTTTCTAGTTTCTTGAATTGAATGTTTAGTTGATTTATATTCTTAGTTGTTTAATTATAAAAGTTTAAAACAATGTGTTTTCTCTCAATAGTTTTGGCCTCTTCCCATAATTTAACATAGAGTGTTTTCATGATTTGTGTTTTTTAAATAGTCCATAATCGTGGCTTTCCCTCCTTTTACCCAAGAATTACTGGGGTGTTTTTCAAGCAATTGGGTTTTTAAGTTATCATTGTCAGTTTCCTCCTTTTACCCAACAGATACTCAGGCAGCATTTCCTCTGTCGAGAACCATAGCAGCCGCAGGAATAGTGGAGGGAATACAGCCAGTACAGCCACTGCCTCATGGGCTGGGTCATCAGTCAGTGAGACAGAGATGGAGCCACACAATTAATTGCAATCACAATGAATGTTATAGAAGAACATCTCAGGGTGCCCCGCAACTCCCAGCCTTTACTACAAGTGAGGTGGCCTGTTGTATTTAGTGAACGTCCCCTCAAACTTATGTCCTTACCTCTTTTCCTGAACGTGAATGCTTTTAGTAGGCAGATAATTTATTTTCTTGCACATATACAAGTATCTTCTAGGGGCTTCCTATAAATTCTAAAATCTAAAGGACCCTCAATTCATATGGGGTTTTTAGTTTATGGCTATACTTGTAATAAAACTTTAAAACACGTATAAGTAAATGCTGTTATTTTTTTTGATGAACCAACTATATTTAAAAAATTAAATCTTAAAATAATTTTTTGGCATAATACATGCACATTGATTTTAAAAACCACTAGGTAGTGAAAGACTTAGTGAAACAATGAACACTCATCTCTCCATACTCCATTCATTCCCCTGAGGCCGGCACTTAGCCGTTAGCTGGTTCTGCTGGCAGTTTCTGCCACGTTCCCACCAGTGTGCTTTGCTGTGTTTCTTGATCCATTGACTTTTGACACTAGTGGGTGACTTCTTTGTGTGATAGATGCTGGGTTAGTTTTCCTCATCTTCCCTCATTCTTCACACTCATGTTCCGACAGTCAAATCACTTGTTAAGTGAGTATTTCATGTTTTAATTATTAGGGATGTGTAAATAGGGTTCTTTATAGTCAAGTAGTAAACTATTATGGTCAAGTAGTAAACATGTCCTTTCAGGAATACTTCTCTGTTTCCCTAGAATTCTAACTCCCTTTAAAAAATACTTCTTATTTACCCTAGCTTCCTTCTATCTACAGGTATTACACACACAAAACACACACACACACACACACACACACACGACTCTTGAATAATGCAGGTCTGAATGGGACAGGCCATATATGCACAGATTTTTAAAAATTGACCCACCGGTTCAATTGACCTGCAAAGTTTAAGCCTGCATTGTCCAAGGGTCAACTGTGTATGTATATATAACATTTTATATATAATACATTATATTATAATTTATAGATTTTAATATTACATTTTAAGTATTATATAGTATTTTAATAGATTTTAATACATGTTTAAAATTTTAATTTATTTTTATGATATATAATAAATAGATATTTTTCCAACAAATGTGTGGTCCTATCAGGTTTTTATGGCATCTCCTCTTTCTCTAAACACATCTTCCAGATGTGGACCAGTCATTCTTAAGGCATGCTGTTCCTCTGTCATCCCAGCAAATCCTTTAAGCCCCTGGATTGGACCCACCGTTTTCTATATCCCATGTCTTCCTGTAGCTGGTTTATTCCTTTATTTTGCTAGAGGAAGTTCTTAAGTAGTTTTCAAATACATGATTGGGAAATAGATGTTCTGAGCTTTTCCTGTCTTCTATCATCCTATGCATTATTATTCAGAAGTCGGATGCGACCCTGACTTTGTTTTGTGGGCACAGGATGGAGCAGATGAGTGAAGCTACACAGACCCAGCCCTTCTGAATGTGTGTGAGTGTGAGTGTGAGTGTGTGGGGCGGGGGGCGGTGGAGAGTATGTGTATAGAGGCAGGGTCCACAGGGGGAGGTGTGCACGGGAGGAACTCGGCTTTCAGTTTAGGAAGCAAGCAAATGTGACTGCCTTGGGGGTCCCACTCTCCCGGAGAACCCCAGTTATTGACTTGAGAAATCTGCTGAGCGATTCTCAGGGACATCCTCCAGGGCTCCAAGCTCATATTGGCTGGTCATATCCATGTCAGGACATATGCCATGCTTTTCACCTCTGTGGTGCCAGGCATAGAGACACTCCACAGGCTGGGCAGATCGGATGAACGTGGAGTGGGATATGGGCCATTTTCCAGCTGGGTCCAGAGAGCCAGTGGTCTGGGCATTGGGCATCAGCCTGGGTCAGCTGCAGTGAAGTGAGGGTTCTAGTTGCATTAATAAGGCGATGACCTCCTCATCCAGAGGCTGAGGGGCCTGCCAAGCTTTCCAATGGGGCAGTTCCTAACTAGAGTGTCTCGTTCCGATCTGGGTGTATATCGTTCACTTGGTGAATTTCTCATCCTTAAATGTTTATTCCAAGTGCCTCTCCCTTCTCTCTCACCCATAATTTACTTATTATTTGCCTGGGTTCTTGGTCTCTATGTACTCACCATGTTGCTATAATAGGCATCTCTCTCGTCTGTGAATCGAGCTCCCCAAGGATCCCCAGACTGGGATTACGAACCTGAAGTAGAGGCAGTAGGCTTGGCCCCATCTCTGTCACTTGGCTCTGCGAAGACCAGATGAGTTGTATATTACGGTGCTTTACCAATAACAAATGCGGGGTGGTGTTATTTCCTGTCCATTTGTTAATGTGATGAATTACAGGCTCAAATTAGCAAGCCGGCCAAGCAGCCGCTGTCCCCAGCATCTGCGGAGCATCCCCACCCTGACATGTCCTGGATTTCTCAATAGGAAAAAAACAACTTGCTATTTACTCTCTAACTTGGTCAGCACCGGGACCTTCTTCCTTCTAGCTTGTTCTTTTACTGCTCCTCCTTGAAGTCCTTACACCAGTGGTTCTCAACCTTCCTACTGCCGAGACCCTTTAATAGAATTCCTCATGTTGTGGTGACCCCCAACCATAAAATTATTTTCATTGCTACTTCATAGCTGTCATTTTGCTACTGTTATAAACTGTAATGTAAATATCTGATAGGCAGGATGTATTTTCGTTGTTATAAATTGAACATCATTAAAGCATAGGGATTAACCACAAAAACAATATGTGATTGTATATTATGAAATATTTCTAATTACAAATAAATGAAATTTTGTCTTGAATCGTGGTGTAGCATGGGCAACAGTCTTCCTAGGACAATAGTAAACTACATTGCTACACTTTGCGACACTGAGGAGCTGTGTTGGTTCCTAAGACCATGGTAAATAGGTGTTTTTTTCCGATTGTCTTAGGCGACCCCTGTGAAAGGGTCGTTCAACCCCAAAGGGGTCGCGACCCACAGGTTGAGAACCGCTGCCTTACACTGTCATGGCTCAGCTGGGTCGTCGCACAGCTATGTCTTCTGTGGGTCCAGAGGCTGAGGACGAGGGAATTGGGTAGGGCCTGCCCATGGCAATCCAGCCTCCCTGATGTACCAGTCATGGCCTGAGTCTCAGATTTGCAGACCTAGGTCTTGGGAACTGCCTGCACGTGTCCTGAGAAACCTAACGGGATCACTTCAGTTCCAAAGGCCTGCTTTTCCAGGATGTCCCTGGTCCTGTTCCACTGCTCTCTGCTGTTTGATAGGCATTGGCCACTGGCCTACCTCAGTCCGACAAATGTGGCAGGTCTGCTGGTCCAGGTTCTTGCACACATTATTGGGGTCTCAACACTAAACTTGACCGAGGACGCTCTAGGACTAAGATCCCTCTCCATTATACTCCTGCGCTCAGCCATTGATTGCAAATCCCAGAGGCACAGGTTCCTGGAAGCTAAACTTGAGGGAGCCGTGTGCTGTGCCAAAGCCAGCCCTCGCCCAGTGACCTCACTAAGATCCCCTTTTTAAGCCTGTTTTCCCAGTGTAGACGCCTCTCCTCAAAGCCATTTTATTCAAGTGGATGTACTGCCACTTCCTGGCACTCGTCCTTGACCTGGGACATGCAAGATGACTAGGTGTTCATGCCTTTGTTCCACAAGCCTCCTATGCACATTGAACCACCCTTGCCCTGGTGACTAGCTTTACACACCAGAGACCTCGGTCATAAAGGATCTCGCTTTTCTAACCTCGGGGCTGTGGATACCTGTTCCTCCTGTATTTTCTCAACTAAGTCATCACTTAGGGGACTGCATATGGATAAAAAAGCTTGGCTTCTTTTAATTAAAATGCCATAACCAGTGGAAATATGACACATTCACAGACGGTAGAGAATCTGGAGAGATGGCCTGGCTGTGGGACAGCACACACAGGTGAATTATACGAAATTTCCTAGGGCCTTCAGCAATGGCAGGGACGTTGAGAGAGCTGTGGACTCAGGGACAGAGGGTGATGTAGCTGTGCATTACTCTGGGTCATGGAACAATTTGCTTTACGCTCTGCGCTCTTTGCTGTTGTAGGGTCTGTACATCATGGAGGCAGGTGCTATGCAAGGGACTCTGGCATCATGTGGAACAGTGGACCCGGGAGCTACGAAACATGACAGACCGAGGCCATGGAATGTCCCATCTCGGCACGAAGCTGCCTCCTAAACCCTTTAGTTGTGCTCAGGATTCAGCACAGACACACCATTCGGATGTTTCCTTTTCATCTTTGCCCACAGTTGCTCTTTCTCTTTAGTTTCTCCCGGTTTATTTCTCTTCTTTCTCATGCCTGTGTGTTCTTCTCCCTGCAGCTTTTGAATCGGAAAGACAAGACCACCTTTGAGAAGTTGGACTACCTGATGTCTAAAGAAGATAATTACAAGCGGACTCGGGAATACATCCGAAGCCTGAAGATGGTGCCCAGTATTCCCTATCTAGGTAGGAGTCCACATCAGTTCTTATTTATTAAGAAACCTGCTCGGTACCCAATAAGATGTTTTGTAGTTTCTAGTTGAGAATTTTCCAGGAAGCGGCATGGGCCATGGATAAAGAGGTAATTAATTGGTTGGCTCCTTGGATTGAAATAGGTTGATGATACTTCCCAAGGATGGGAACCTTGATGAAGGCCTTGACACAAGGGATATTCTGCTTTTCACACAAGTGACCTGTGCATCCAATACTCCCCAACCTGCAGCCCGAAAAGGTCACAAGACTCTTACTGGTTCATCCACATCCTCCCAAACTGAGGAAACTCAGGCCCGAATGCCTCTGTTTTGGTTCTCTGGACATTATTAGTGTGTGTGTGTGTGTGTGTGTGTGTGTGTGTAAATCCTAACCCAAGGATATGTTACTGATTTTATTTTTTAAATTGATTTTAGAGAGAGAGGAAGGGAGAAAGAGAGAGAGAGAGAAACATTGATGTAAGAGAGAAACCTTGATTGGTTGCCTCCTCTATGCATCCTGACAAGAGATTGAACCAGTAACCTAGGTATGTGGTCTGATCTGGAATTGAACTGGCAACCTTCCGGTGCATAGGATGATGCTCTAACCCACCTAGGCACACCAGCCAGGGCTTTGTACTAACAAAATTAAAATAATGATTATTGATTCTTCTGATTAGAAAATACACATTTATTATTAAAAAATTAGGAAGAAATTTACTATCATTTGTTATTCCACCTACAGATAATCTTGTTTTGCTTCATATTATTTGATTTATTTGGGTGCATTTAAAAAATATATGTTTATATTATTGTGAACATGTCATATTATTACCTATATTTTTATACTGTGATTCAACCCCATTAACTCTAATTTTATGAAAAAATATTTCTATCTTTTTATGATCTAAAAACAAGGGAAAATAAGGTGTTATAGAAGTGACCTCTAATATTTTCAGGGATCTACTGCAGTTTGCTGGATATATGTTTTTGACAACTTCAAAATTTCTTCCATGAGCATTGTTCATTTAGATTTTCTAATTCACTTAAAAGCCAATTTGGAAAATTTAATTTTAGTAGAAAATTATCCATTTAATCCAAGTTCTAAAAATGAATAGCATAGAATTTTTTCCTCATTCAATTTTGTTTTGACCGTAGAGTTTTATATGGTATTCTCTTAAAAATTTTAACCTCTGTGTGATTATATTTGCTTTTGTATTCCTAATAGTGTGCATTTTCCTTTCCTCTTTCTTTAACTTGCTTTGCCAGGGGTTTGTCTGTTGTCTGTCCTGAGACTGAGACTGTATTTATTTGTCAGGCACATTATCCTGCTTTCTGACTCACTGTGTTCTGTCAGCGTAGAGGTGCTTTCTCTCCACATTCTAATCCTCTGAAATTGGGATGCATCTTTCCAGTGATGGTAGCAGAGCATGTGACTTTGCTTAATTGACAGCATTTTTCTTATACATAAAATAATGGTTCACCTTATAATAATATAACACCCTCAATCTGATGACATATAGAATTTCTGCTTTTGTCTTTTTTAACTCACTGCTCCTGTTTTCCTTAAATTATTTTTTTTCTATTACTTGCCTCAGTTGAATTATTGGTTCATTTGTATATATCCTGTTCTTACCACTTTAATTTCCTTCTAATCGCTGCTTTTGTTATATTTGACATGTTTTCATATATAGTGTTCTCACTGATATTATTGAAATGTTCTGTAATTATGGTTTTAATTTTTTTTTATCCAAGTATTACTTAAGGCAGTGTTTTTTAAATTTTCAAGGGTGTGGTTTTTTCAAGTGGCCTTACTGAGATGTAATTTATGTATCATCTATGCAGAGTGTACAGGTCAATGTTTTTCAGTATTTTCACAGAGTTGTGCAGCCATTAGTACAATTTAGGACACTTTTATCTCCCCAAAGAGAAACCCCGTATCCATTATAGTCACTCTCTTTTTTTCTAGCCACCCTGCTCTTCACTTACCATCCTCAGCCTAGGCAACCACTAAATTGCTTTCTGTCTCCATAGATCTGCTTATTCTAGACAGTTCATATCATTTGAATCTACAGTTTGTGGTCTTTTATGGCCGCCTTTATTCCCTTAGTATTATGTTTTAAAGATCTATCCACCTGCGAGCATGGTCATATTGCATTCCTTCTTATTCCCAAACTATATTCTCTATTGTATGGATACACTTCATTTTATTTATCCATTTGGTGGACATTGGGGTGGTTTCACTTCTTGGCTATTATGCATAATACTGCTATGAATAGCTTTGGCTTTTAAAAACATAGTCTTTCCTCTAACTTTTTAACATCAGTTTAGCATATGTAAAATATATGCTTTCTAAGTTTTTAAAAATGTTTGAGATTTGTCTTGTGGGTTAATATAAGATCAGTGTTTGTAAATGTTTCCTGGGTGCTGGAAAAGAGGGTGTAATTTCACAAATTGCTATTGTAGTTACTCAATTATAATATTCAAATGAATAATTTTGACCACTTGGTCTAGGACAGGAATATATGTTGGAATTCCCTTGCCCTCCCTGCTTTATTGGATAAATAAAAGTTTGTAAGTTTGTAGATTTATTGCAAAGTGTCCCCCACAAAGTGATCTTGGTTGCATTTATTATTTGCTTTTACTTCTTTGAAATATTTAAGTCTGTTAAATGTTTTATTTTTCCTTTGCATTCATTTTATAAAGCGTTAACTATATTTTTGATTTTAATGTTTTAAATTGCTTTGTCTTAGAAGCGATCCTTGAAAACAGCATTTGTTGGACCCCGTATGCGAGACCTGGCCTTTTAAGAGGGGAGTAAAAGTCCCACATTTGTTTAGTCTTAGCCACATTACTGGGTTGAATGTCATTCTATGCTTTCTTTTTCATGTTTTCTCATCCTTTCCTCATCTCCTCTCGTGGCTGGCTGTACGCTGATGTTTTTCTACGTGGTGACTGGGCAGACCCCTCTCACATCCAGAGATGGGGAGCATCTTGATTGCGTAGCTCCAAGCCCATTTCCACTTTGCTGGAGGCTGATCAATAGAAAGATGAGATTGATGGTATTGGGATGAGGACAGCCTAGCACAGCCCGCTGGTCCCGTTAGCCGGTGCTCCAGGGTCATTAGGGATGGCCTCCTCTCTCTCATGAGAAAACACGAGAGCTAGCATGGACGGTCTGCTTTCTCTGTGCCTGGCACTTCGCTGAGCTTTTTAACGCATTATTGCAGGGAATGCTCACAGTAGCCTAGTGGATAGGCAGGCGAGGAGAGGTTGCCTGGGGTCAAATACTGGAAAGCGGCAGAGCCGGGACTTTGCCCAGATGGTCTGGCTTGATGCCCTGAGCTTTAGCACTGCCCTCTACCGAGTCCCCACCTCTCTTGTCCAGGTCGTTATTTTCCTCTCCTCCCCGGGGTTGCCACCTGCGCGTCCTCTGCCATCTATGACCGTGGATGGCTTCCACCGGGCGCCGTATGAAGTGAGATGAACGGTGGCACTCTCTGTTCTTGGGCCACAAAGCGGTGCTGCCTGGGGTCCCGCGGGCATTAGTCCATGGTCTCAGCTATGGGTAAACTGGACCAATATCATCTCCCCTTTCTGACCCATGTCCCCTTGTCATCTGACTAAGCATATACGCCCCAGGGCCCCTACAGACGAGTTCCACCCTCAGCCACTGGCCAGAAATGTCCTGTGTGTCACCAGGAAAGCTCTCATTAGACCTGTAGTGGTCAGGGGGCCTGTGCGGCCCTGAGCCTCTCCATCCCTTCATCTCAGCTGCTGCTTCATGGCAGGCCCCATTCCCCTACAAGGCCTCCTGCGTCTGCCTCTAAGCCAGCCAGCTGCCCTGCCTCCTGCGGTTTCTTCAGCCCTAGAATAACCTCCCTCTCCCCTTAGGCCAGAGGTTGGCAAACTCATTAGTCAACAGAGCGGCAAAGCCACATTTGCCGACCACTGCTTGAGGCCAGTTGCATTGCATTTCCCATACCTCAGCGGACTCCCCATATAGTATATACAGGAGTCGTAGCTGCCGCAGCTTCAATGAAAAGAGTGAGGCCGGATCCCATTCTGAGTCTCAGGGGGCCCTCCATCCAGAGCCCTGCCCGCACGTCTGAGCGCCTTGGAGACGCTGCCCAAATGCAGGTCGTGGTTTCAGTACCAGATTCCTCTCGAAAACCCAACTTGTCTCGGGGATGAGTTTGTTTATCGAAAAAGGAGTCATTACATAATTCCTGGAAAGTGCAATATAGGAAAAAATGGTCTGAAACGGTTTTTCCTCCTGGCCGAGTCCTCCCTGAGGGACTTTCCCAGGGGGAGAGGGAGTCATGCGTGGGGAGTGACTTTGGTCCCTGGTGTTTCCAGCTGCTTAGCTCCACGGCTTGACGCCTTAAATGCCGCCTCAGCAGCTCTTTGCCTCTCGCAGCTGGGATGGGTTTTATCGGGACGATTCTCCTTAATGTCCGTGGATGTCCTGTGCTGACCGGGCTCCTGGGTCTCTTCGCCGTGGATCTCTCTCTGTGGAAAAATGCCTTCACACAGGACTAGTCGCCCTCGCCGTGTGGGTGTGTGTTCCAAGTTCTTTCAATTCGAATCTCCGGCACTCAAAGCTTTGGTACATTGAGTTCCTCATGAAATATAATTCAAAAAACACTAAAGGAAGAACTGCATTTAAAAAATAAGACTCTCTTTGTATCAAAAACGCTCTCTTTAATTACTTCAAAGTATAAAAATACTGATGGGAAATGGTCCTATGGGTTATTGGCAGCTTAATTTTATCTGATAGCAACTTGCAAATGCCTAGTTCGGGGTGAAATAATGACAAAAGCAGGCAGAGCTTTGAAGGCTGGTTACACCATTTATTTCTAAATAGCTTTATTGACTTAGAGAGTGGTTTTCACTACCTATAACTCCTTCCAGGAAATAGCTAAATAAAATGAGGAATGTAATGCATTTTCAGAGATTTAGAACTGATTCTAAAAGTATATGCAGTGTGGAAAAGTATGATCTCTCAAGGAACAAAAATCAGGCATTCTGACAATTCTGAATAGTAAGAGAACATTTAAACATTCTTGGCAAACTTAACTCCAAACTTCTAATATGTGAAGTAAATATCTAGAACATAAGCTACTCCTTTTTTTTTTAAGTGTAAGCCTTTATTTTCAAAGATGAACTTTGAAATTGAAAATAAAGGCCAGTCATTTCTGAGTATAAAATAAACAGACCCAATCTATTAGCTTTCTAAAAGGACTTGAAAAGAGAAGTGGTCATTGGTCACAAAGAAGTGTTTACACTGAGGCCCCGAAGCCCTCAGAACAGTGGGGTGAGTGAGAGCTCCTGCAGGCCCTCTGCAAGGAGGGGGTGTCTCCACACTGACCCCAGTTCATCGGCAGGCCTCTGGCAGGTGCTGCGCTCCCCAGATTCCGTTTCTGCTCTGGTGCAGCTCACATCCCAGGTTTGATCACAGGCAGTGAACCCCAAACCAAAAAGCGAGTTGAGCGCTAGGAAGGGAAAGGCAAAGGAGTAAATAAAGGGGGGCCGGGGAGGGCTTTCTGGAGGGAAACGCTAGCGGCTGAATAAACGGGGTGAAGGGTGAGAGGTGAGCATGCCAGACCGAGACAGCGGCTTGTGCAAGAACCCTCAAGCGGGGAAAACATGTTTGTTGGAAAAACTGGCGGGAGGGGAGAGAATGAAGGGGAGAGTGTCATGAGAAGCAGCTGGAGTGGAAAGAGAGTGAGATCTCCTGGGCCTACACAGGGGGGTGGGGAGCTCAGGCTCCGACCCCCCCCCCCCCCCCAGGAGCAATGGGGAACCGCAAAGCAGGGCACGACCAGATTGGATTTGCACTTAACACCAGTCACTTTGCCTGCAGCGTGTGAATGGCTTTGAGGGGGTCAGGCTGGAGGAGGGAGGCCTGGGGGTGGGGGGGACCGTGCAAAGGCTGCGGTGTGCCACCGTCTTTCAGAAATGGCAGGGGGAGGGGCGGCCCTTGAAACACAGCCATGTTAGAGCACAGCCTGGGGAGGACATGAAACAGCTGTCAGCGAGCAGGCCCCTGTGGCTGACGGAGGCACATGGCACTGGCCTGTGCTTTGGTTTGCGCGTCGGTGTGCGCCTTTGAGCCCCCGAAAGCGGAGATGAAAGGCCAGATCTGCCTCCAGCAGATGCTGCAGGCGCGTGCACCTCCCAGATGTGCATCATCAGCGTGGCTGTGGCCCCTTCGGTGGGACCACCAGTGTCCCAGGACCAAGTTTGATGGCTCCCAAGTCAGGGTTACCCCAGTATCATCCAGCTGTCCCCAAGTTTGCCGGCATTAAGGATAATCCTCCCCTTTAATGCCCAACTGAAAACTTCCATTCCTCAGGCAGTGAGTCCAGCCTCCCCACCCCGCCCCAGCGCCCCACCCCACGTGTTCCCAAGGATCCCCAGGGGACGCTCATTTGTTCCACATCCGTCCTGCTTGCTGCGTGGTGCCCCAACCCTGCCTTTCCTGACAAGTCTCTCCCGCTGAACCGTGTGGAGCCGGGCTCCTCCCTCCTTAGCTGGGGAGCACAGCTCAGGGGGGACAAAGGGGTGCCGGTGCCACAGAGACAAGCTGAAGCCCGCACTGCAGCAGCCTGCTCTGGGGTCCCTGGGCCTTGCCTTCCCCTCCTGCGCCGTGGCCACAGGCTGCAGGGCCGGCTCGTTGGCCTGGTCCCCTAGCCCAGGACGACCTGTGGTCAAGTTTCCGCTCCTCTGGAACGAGGCTCCCTCCCTCCCCGGGGCCCGCAAGCAGGACAGCGCTGCCTCTGACTCATCTCCAGCCTCTCCGTCAGCAGAGCCATCGCTCACACTGGGCCCGTGTGAAGGAAACTTCTAGAGAGTGGTCAGCTGCAGGTTCCCTCACGTCTCCCACCAGGAGAGGACCCGGCTCTGCTTTCGCAACCTCAGGATCTGTTCCCTTCAAATTTACATTTCTCAGTCTTGCTTCTGAGGCTGCGACTTCATAGTCTTGCTCCATTTTTACAAAAAGCCAGTGAATGTTCTTAACATCCCCATTTTATGAATGAAAAAAACCCTACGATTTGACTTAGGACTTAGCTAATGTCGTATGCCAGGCGGATCCCAAGTTTAACTCAAGACCTCATGCTCTGGCTGGGGTCCCGCCCAGCCTCAACGTGTGCATCCTTCATTTACTATCTGCGTCCCTCCATCTCCATGGAGACAAACAGGGTGGGAGGAAAACACGCTGGGGAGGGATGTTTCCTGCATGCTTCGCTGCCCAGAGCGGGGCACTATGTCAGAGTTGTCCCTTCCGGGGCCCAGGGAGGGACAGCTTTTCTCTGGGTCAGGGAGTTTCGTCTGATCCCCCAAAAGGAGGTGAGAGCATAAGCCCATTTTGTGCAAGAGGAAGTGTGTTTTGCTAGAAGAAATCTGTATACTCATCAGAGCGATGCTCTCTTTGACCTTCGGCCTCTGGGTTTCTAATTAGAAGTTAATAATGCAGCAACTCATGTTTATTTTTTCACCATGTGAAAGATGAGCATTTTTAGTCTCATCGTCTCGTTGAGTCCTCCCAACCCTCCTTCCTCTGAGGGAGGCACTACTGCTTTTTACCTTATGTCACAGCTGCAGAAGCTAACCAGAGCCATGCTCAAACCCAGGTCTGACCCCAGTGCCCAGCCACCAACGGTAGGCCAGGTCAGATGTTCCCGCTGGGAGATCAGGAGAGTGGGTGAGAAGGGGAATATCTCCAGAGACTCTCCTGAGTAGAACAGGGGGTTCAGGTGGGTGTCCAAGGGCCGCCCCCGGAGCTGTCAACCAGCCCTGATGAGGAAAGGGTTAGGCAGAGGTAGGACTAGTGAGTTTCTCCAGCCTCGGGACTAACCTGGGGCCATCGAGACAGCTCCTTGCACAGTTTTCGGAGAGGGAGAGTTAAGACAGCCCT
>PVJN01028745.1:0-26970 GCA_004026805.1 Lasiurus borealis
CATACACAGGTTGCAGGTTCGATCCCCAGATCGAGAGTGTGAGGGAGGCAGCCGATCAGTGTTTTCTCTCTCTCTCTCCCTCTCAGCAGCTGATCAATGTCTGTCTGTCTGTCTCTCTCTCTGGAGGCAGCCAATCAATGTTTCTCTCTCTCTTTCTCTCTCTGCAGCTGATCAATGTTTCTCTCTCTCTGTGTCTGCAACTGATCAATGGTTCTCTCTCTCTCTCTCTCTCTCTCTCTCTCTCTCTCTCTCTCTCTCTCTCTCTCTCTCTCTCTCTCTCTCTCTCTCTCTCTCTCTCTCTCTCAAATAAAAAGAACACAGAGGGTTAGTCATGAATCCAAACAGCTTCGTGCTATAGCCCCTTTGCCCTCTGCTCTCCCTCTGAATTATTCTCACTGGCTGCGGTTGATGGTCTGCTCTCCCTCTGAATTATTCTCACTGGGTGCGGTTGATGGTCTGCTCTCCCTCTGAATTATTCTCACTGGCTGCGGTCGGTTGGTTTGGTGTCTCCTTTGAAGGCGCAGAAATGTCCGTGGTGTGTCTGACAGACTTCGAGGCGCAGGCGCGGGAGCGGCTGTCCAAGTCAACCTGGGATTACATCGACGGCGGAGCCGGCGAAGGGTTCACCCGGGACGACAACATCGCGGCGTTTAAAAAGTCTGGTCCCCTGTATCCTTCCTGCCGCTGGACCCAGGGCCTGGTTTCTGCCTGCAAAGAGGCAGATAGATAATGGCTTCTGTGTTACTTTGGGTTGGGGTTTTGGGGGGCAGATGACCGGGGAGAGGAAGGTGGGAGAGAGCGCCTATCTTAGTGCCTCTGCAGAACCAACACAAAGCAGTCACTGTCCCGAGACACAGACCACAGAGGGAGGGAGGAGGGGTTGTGGGGTCCGCAGAAGATGGGTCCGTGTGGAATCAGTGTTGGGAGAAGCTTCCCGAAGGAGAGGAGCCCAGTCTGCTGTGCTGCCTGTTTAGCCACCAGCCAGCGGTCCCCCGCCAGAGGTTTCGGGGACCTGGCCTGGCCTCCCCCAGCAGCAGGAATCTGGAGCCCCGGCACCAGGCAGCACCTCGGTGCTGGAGATCATCCCGCCCACAGGCCCCCTCTCTGTCGTCTAGCACAGAATCCGCCTCCGGCCCCGGTACCTGAGGGATGTGTCGCAGGTGGACACCCGGACCACAATCCAAGGGGAGGAGATCAGCGCCCCCATTTGCATCGCGCCCTCGGGTTTCCACTGCCTGGCCTGGCCCGATGGAGAGGCCAGCACAGCCAGAGGTGGGAGCCGGGCCCCCCGAGGCCTGCAGTGTGCGGGAGGCCTCCCTCCAGCAGGGCGGGCAGCCCCCCGTTTCTCCAGAGAAGGGGCTTAGGGACAGCAAATGGCTGGAATTCAGGAGGGTGGGAAGCGGAATGCTTAACACTGTGTTTGTAAAACATTTCACCCAAGATGGAGAAAATGCCCATTTTCGCCCAGCCAGGATGGCTCAGTGGTTAAACATCAACCTATGAACCAGGAGGTCATGGTTCGATTCCTGGACAGGGCACACGCCCAGGCTGCGGGCTTGATCCCCAGTGCGGGGCGCGCAGGAGGCAGCTGATCAATGAGTCTCTTTCATCATTAATGTTTCTCTCTCTCTCCTCTGTTCCTCTCTGAAATCAATATGAATGTATTAAAGGAAAAAAAGGGAGGAGAGAGAGGAAGGAAGGGAGGTAGGGAAGGAAGGAAAGAAGAGGAGAGGAAGGAGGGAGGGAGGAAGGGAAGGAAAGAAAAAGAAGGATAGGAGGGAGGGAGAGAGGGAGGGAGGGAGGGAGGGAGGGAGGAAGGAAGGAAGGAAGGAAGGAAGGAAGGAAGGAAGGAAGGAAAGGAAAGGAAAGGAAAGGAAGGAAAGAAGAGAAGGAGGCGAGGGAGGAAGGAAGGAAGGGACAAACTGTTATCTCCTGGTTCATAGGTCATCACAACCATTGAGCCACACTGGCTGGGCATCATCATTGATGTTGCTATCCTCCTCTCCCTCTCTCTTCCTGTCTCTGAAATCAATATTTAAAATATATATATATATTAAACAAAAAAAAACAAAACACTTCTATCACGGCCCACGGGGCGGCAGAAGGAAGTGGGGCCCTCTCTGCACTCACGGGGAGCTGGCCAGAACAGTGCAGGTCCCAGGCCGCGCCCCCCGCCCGGAATGGCCCTCACCTCCCACCTGAGCTGTGTCATTTGCTCGGCAGCTGCCCAAGCGGCCGGCGTCTGCTACGTCACCAGCACCTACGCCAGCCGCACCCTGGAGGACATCGTGGCCGCGGCCCCCCGAGGCTTGCGCTGGTTCCAGCTCTACGTGCAGCCGGATCGGCAGCTGACCCAGCAGCTGGTCCGGAGGGTGGAGTCCTTGGGCTTCAGAGCCCTGGTGATCACCGTGGACGTGCCCAAGCTCGGCAACAGGCGGCACGACGTTCGCAACCAGCTGAGCCTGAGGACAAACTTGCTGCTCAAGGATCTCCGGTCGCCGCAGGAGGTAGGGAAGATGGCAGGCCCAGCGGGCAGGCATTACAGAAGGCAAAGGCCCTTCTGTGGTCCCTCCCTCCCTCCCTCCCTCCCTCCTTCCCTCCTTTCCACAAGAATTCGCTGAGTGCCTGCCCTGTGCCAGATCCTGGTGATGCAGCAGTTCACGGTCAGAGCTGGTCCCTGCTTCCCAGAGCTTCCAGACGAGCAGAGTGTGAGACAAAATGTTCTCCGCCTGGGGCTGTCCCATCTGTCACCGGGAGCGTTCCGGCCAGGGCTGAGAGAGCCATAGAAAGGATGGTGCAGGGGCCTCCAACATTTTCTACTTCCTGGCACACTCAGAGAACGGTCAATTGGGGCGGCACACTTCCATAAACTGACCCTCTGATGGGGCGCGCACAGCGAAGGTGACCGGCCCTTGGGGTGTAACCAGCCCAGGCCCCACCCTGTTGCCTGGAGAAATGAAGGGGGAGAAGAATGGGGTCAACCTCTCTGCACACCTGGAACTCATCCAGGGAGCACCAGCTGGTTGGCATCTCTGAACTGGATGACAGCAAAGGGCATTTCACCCATTAAAATCCGACTGTCGGATGGGGTGGGAAGCCCCAGAGAGAAAGTCACGGTCAGGTTGGAATTCCTTGGCTACAGTGAAGGTAGGGACCCCAGGCTTTTCAGTTAAGGCGGTGGTTCTCAACCTGTGGGTCGCGACCCCTTTGGGGGTTGAACAACCCTTTCATAGGAGTCGCCTGAGACCATCAGAAAATGCAGATATTCACATCACGATGCATAACAGTAGCAAAATTTCATGGTTGGGGTCACCACCACATGAGGAATTGTATGCAAGGATCACGGCCTTAGGAAGGTTGAGAACCACTGAGTTACTCAGCCAGGAGACACTTGACAGTCCTACTCACGAAGTCATACGCAACTTGGCCTTGAGGCTTTCAGGAGCCCTTATCTCTGGATATTTGGGGGTGCCACGGGCCAGTATCGCATACTATCTGACTTAGGATTGTTGAAGTATTTGCTTCTCTGTCACTGTCCTCTGCATCGCTCAACCGGAATGTGTTACATTGGCTTTTGCTTCTCCATCTCACTAAACTCGGAGTTCTTTTAACTTGGGGACTTGTCTTGTGTCCCCAGATCCTGGCAAAAGGGAACAGAGAAGCAATAATGATTAAGGAATAAGACATTGAAGTATAAAGTTATTTTTGTAAAGAAAAGGAGCTAGAAGAGGGCTGGGTTTTAGAGCTCCTCTCTCCAAGCTCCTGCTTTTCACTTAGCGTTCACCAGCTTTCCGGATGCGCCTCGCCTCTGGAATGGATCAGGCAGCGTTGAAGGAGTTCAGGACTAAGGTTTCCCTTTCATTCCTCACAGAGAAGTTCAATGCCGCACCTGCAGATGTCTCCCATTGACTCCTCCCTCTGCTGGGAAGATCTCTCCTGGTTCCGGACCATAACTCAACTGCCCATCATCCTTAAAGGGATCTTGACGAGGGAGGACGCAGAGTTAGCTGTGAAGCACAATGTGCAGGGCATCATTGTCTCCAACCACGGGGGGCGGCAGCTGGACGACGTTCCTGCTTCTGTAAGGAGGAGGGGCTTGGAGGGAGGGCGTGTGTGTGTCTGTGTATGTGTGTGTGTGTGTGTGTGTGTGTGTGTGTGTGTGTGGAGAGCAAGGTGCTCTATGCAGTTTGGTGTGCACCGTCCCCTCTCTGACCGCATGTTGATGTGTGTGTACATTTTAAAAGTATATTTTATTGATTTTTTACAGAGAGGAAGGGAGAGGGATAGTTAGAAACATCGATGAGAGAGAGATCGATCAGCCGCCTCCTACATGCCCCCTACTGGGGATGTGCCCGCAACCAACGTACATGCCCTTGACCAGAATCGAACCTGGGACCTTATAGTCCGCAGGCCGACGCTCTTATCCACTGAGGCAAACCGGTTTCGGCTAAAGATTTTTTTTAATACTCTACTTTTAAAATATATTTCTATTGATTTCAGAGCGGAACAGAGAAGGGGAGAGACATAGAAACATTAATAATGACAGAGAATCATTGATCTGCTGCCTTCTGCATGCACCACTCTGAGGATCAAGCCCCTAACCCGGGCAGGTGCGCTGACCAGGAATCGAACCGTGACCCCCTGGGTCATAAATCGACACTCAACCACTGAGCCATACTCACCAGGCTAAGGACTTTTAATAATAGTCTCATGTGTACCCGGCTGTTTGTATACACTGTACATGTATTACTAAATCTCACAACAGCCCTGCCAGGTGGGTGTTGGTACCCCCATGTTGCAGAACGGGGTGCTGGAGTTTCCAGGCACTGAGTCACGCCTCCAGCTCTCACGGTAAGGCACTGCGGTGGGTTTGCCGTTAGAGGTGATTCCAAAGCCCCGAGGTCCTGCCTCCGGGAAGACGCACTGAGCTGGAAGGTCGCCTGACTGCACGGATCGCAGCCTCACATTTTCTCGGATGACTCAGCCCCGCAAGGAACAGTGTGTGTCACTTACGCTGAGAGAGAATCGTCATGCTCAGCACAACTTTAAATGCCTCGTGAGTCCTCTGTAAACATTTGGGACACTCTGTAATTTTTCCCGGAAAGCGAATTTATGTCCATTAGACACGGAGTTTGGGGAAAGAAAATGGAGAGGAGAGAGGCAAGGAAAGAACATTTAAATTGGAATTAACTGTTACTTTATCTTCATGAGGATACATATTTTCAAGAAGCTCGTTTTCCAGATTCTCCTATTGCTGCTTGACTCATTTTAAGAAAGTGGATTTTTTTTTCTATTTTTGGCCTTTTTATTATATATGTAGGACATGTGCAGTAATATTATAAAATGTACAAAAGCCACACAAAAAAGATAAAAAGTACCCCTATTTTTATCACTATCATTAATGGCAATATTTTTGGGATTATTTTTATCAACTGTGTAATGCACATATAACATTTTAGGTTTAGAAATAATACATATATTTTTAATTTTCTTCTTTTCACAAACGTATTAAGGGCATTATATTATTTCAATATATGTACTCTTATTTTTAATAGTATGAATGGACAGTTTATGATTTTTTAAAATGTATTTTATTGATTTTTTACAGAGAGGAAGGAAGAGAGAGAAACATCGATCAGCAGCCTCCCGCACACTCCACACTGGGAATGTGCCGCAACCAAGGTACATGCCCCCGACCAGAATCAAACCCGGGACCCCTCAGTCTTCAGGCCGATCCACTGAGCCAAACCGGTTTCGGCCTATGGTTATTTTAAAATTTGCTTTCCAATTGCAGTTGACATACAATATTACATTAGTTCCAGGTGAACAACCTAATGATAAGACATTATCATCACAATGTTACTGACTGTTTTCCCTAGGCTGCACTCCACATTCCTGTGACTGCTTTCATAACTGGAATATAAATGTGTGCTTCTTAACCACGAAAGCATGATTTATATGACAGACTTGCTATTGTCGAACATCTCTAATTGCTTCTAGCTGCTTTAAACAGCGCCTCAGTGACCATCCTTAAAGCTGCAGCACCTTCCCAATAACTCCTGTCAGACAGACAGCTGCGGCTTTAGACGCCTGGTCCTCGCCCTGCGGAGGGCCCGCTGGCTCCGTGCTCACCCTCCGGCCGCCCGTGCTCTGCCACAGGTGGACGCGCTGCCGGAAGTGGTGGCTGCCGTGAGGGGCAAGCTGGAGGTGTACCTGGACGGCGGGGTCCGGACGGGCAACGACGTGCTCAAGGCTCTGGCCCTGGGGGCGAAGTGCGTCTTCCTGGGGAGGCCCGTCCTCTGGGGCCTGGCCTGCAAGGTGAGACCAAAGGGAAAACCCACCCGGAGATGCCACGTCTCCCGTCCCTTTGCACGCGCGTCCGTGGTCTAGTGGCCGGGCTTTACCGTTCCTCCGGGTGCCGCGGGCTCCTGCAGGAGGGTCACACCCGGCCCGCCCCTCTGGCTGCCTCGGCTGCAGGCTGCACCTTTGCAAGAGCTCTCGCCCCCCTTCCTCGTGGCGTTTGTTTCACAGACACCCCCATGCTCCTCACCACGTCTCAACGTCTCTGAGCACGCCTGGAATTCATACTCAGCTCGTGGTCACCATGTTCCTCTCTCTCCCACTCCCTCTCCCTCTCTCTCTCAGGGTGAACATGGCGTTGCGGAAGTTTTGAACATTTTAAAGGATGAGTTCCACACCTCCATGGCCCTTACAGGTGAGTGTGGCCAACTCTTGTCCCGATTTGAAAGCGGGAGGGCGGCCCCCACTTCTAGCCACGGCTCCCCAGCCCAGGGGTGCCAGAAGGGACAGTGGGAAAGAAGTGTCCCCGACTAAGATGTGTCTCTGACACACGGGAACCATGAAAGCACAGTGGATGGAACAAGCTGGCTGCTGTGGAACATCTGGATGCTTCTGAGCTTCTGCTGTTTTAAGCAGGGCGTCAGGGAGCATCCCCAGAGCTTCCGCACATGCTCAGTTCCCCCTGTAAGACAAGCTGCAGGAGACACACAAACGACAGGCTCACACCGCCTGGTCCTCGCCCACTGAGAGCCCCGCAGTCCCGGGATTCAGTGCCCAAAGGTCAGCGTAGTGTCACCTGGTGGGAGGGAGGCCTGCAGGCCACTCTGGGCTGTTCAGATCACACCAGGCTCTCCGATGTGGCTCTGGGTGTCGCTGCAAAACAATACTCAGGGACTGTGAACAGCAGAGAAATTATGTCAGGGAGGAAGTGCAGAGGGACCCAGGAGAGAGAGAGAAAAGGGGAGAAGGAGCATTGCCCCCCATAACCACAGACAGCAAGACAAACGTGTCTCGAAATCACATGGGTTTCGGTCAGAAATGAAATTACTGTGGAGTGGCGCTCCTAAGAACGTCTAGGTTTTCAGCAAAGACGGGGTCCCCGGGTTCCCCCAAAACAGTGGTTCCCAACTAATGGTGGTGCCGCTCCTCTTCAAGGGCCTTGGGTTTGGCGTTTCTTAGTTTGTATTTTTCTAATTCCGAGTTCCTTCCCTGTGGGAGGACCTGCAGGTCTGTGGATTCCAGGAGGTCAAGATGACTGTCCTCCCACATATCCTGTCCAAACTTCTTTTCACAATAGCCTGGCTAGGAAACTCTCCCTAACAAAGCTGCATCATGCCCACAAAAGTTAACACCTGTTGACCGCTCCCGCGTTAATGGCTGCCAGAAACTGTTTCTGAGACAGAGAGAAACACCTTTTGTAATGGGCCAGGAAAGGGAAAACAGGATTATGGGCACTTTTTTAATATATTTCATTGATTTTTTTACAGAGAGGAAGGGAGAGTTAGAAACATCAATGAGAGAGAGACATCGATCAGCTGCCTCCTGCATGTCCCCCACTGGGGAGGTGACTGCAACCAAGGTACATGCCTTTGACCGGAATCGAACCCGGGACCTTTCAGTCTGCAGGCTGACGCTCCATCCACGGAGCCAAACCGGTTTTGGCGCATTATGGGCACTTTTGTGCCCGACTCTTTGTACTCCTCTCCCTTCTAATGGTTCTGCAGCAGTGGTTCTCAACCTTTCTAATGCCGTGACCCTTTAATACAGTTCCTCATGTGGTGGTGACCCCCCAACCATACTTCATAACTGTAATTTTGCTATTGTTATGAATTATAATGTAAATACCTGTGTTTTCCGATGGTCTTAGGCGACCCCTCTGAAAATGTCGTTCGGCCCCCAAAGGGGTCACGACCCACAGGTTGAGAACCACTATTCTACAGGGAGCCTGTATGGTTTGAAGTGTCTAGAAAAATGGTCATTACAACCAAACAAGGGGCAGAGAAGAGGGTTCGAGAGGAAGGGACAGAACAGGAAACCAGACTCAAGGGCATCCTCTGTTTAAGAGATGCTGCTCCAGGGAAGACCCCGCCCCCCCCAGACTCCTCCCTTCAGAGAGGGGGTCTCAGGTGGGGGGGGGGCTGTGCATTTGATGGAACCTGGCAAAAGGCAGAATCAGTGTACAACCCGGAGATCGTGCCACTCAAAATCAGTGCCCGGGAGGCAGCCGATCACTCATCACCTAATTCCCCTGGAAACGTGTGGCATTTCCCCCTAATGCAGTGGTTCTCAACCTTCCTAATGCCACGTCCCTTTAATGCAGTTCCTCATGTTGTGGTGACCCCCAACCATAGGGGGTGCTCAGAGACGAAAATGATTTTATGGTTGGGGGTCACCACAACATGAGGAACTGCATTAAAGGACGTGGCATTAGGAAGGTTGAGAACCACTGCCCTAATGTCTCTGTGACATCACAGCCCTGGGGGGGAGGAGAACCCTCTGAACACTATGGCTGAACACTAAGCTGGAAAGTATGCGTTTTCCAACCGGGAGGCCAATTCTCTGAAATGTTTATATTTACAAAAAGGTCCACATATAAATCCCATCCTCTGAAGGCTGCACAGACCTCACTAAGTTCTCACCCCTCAGAGACGTAAGAGCACCTGACGCTGTAGAGAATTTTTATAAAGATGTATTCGAACCGCCAAAACCGGTTTGGCTCAGTGGATAGAGCGTCGGCCTGGGGACTGAAAGGTCCCAGGCTCGATTCCGGTCAAGGGCATGTACCTGGGTTGCAGGCACGTCTCCAGTGGGGGGTGTGCCGGAGGCAGCTGATCGATGTCTCTCTCGTCAATGTTTTTAGCTCTCTATCCCTCTCTCTTCCTCTCTGTAAAAAAAATAAAAAAAAAAGATTTATTCGAGCCAAACAGTGGGTATGTACGCCTGGACGCAAGAGAGGAGAATGTTTCAAGAGAGAGACATTTCCAACAGAGAGAAACGCTTCCAAGAAAAGACGTCTGCCAACTTCCTTTATGCATTCGGAATTGAGGGGGGAAGATCATCCGAAGGTGGGAGAGAGCCACGTGGGGCGGGTTCCAGGAGAGTTGACCTACCTGCGCGCTTGAGGGTGCCGGCTTCTGAGAAGAGGCATTGAGGCCTTCCAAAGGTGCCCGAACCTGGAGGCGCAGAGAGCAGGGACAGGGCTGCTTAGGGCAAAGGTCAGCCTCTCACTAAAGAAGTGATATGCCTCGGGTATGATTACCCACCATGCTCTGCCCCGCGGGGATCTATGCTCAGATCCCCCTGAGAGCCGCCGGGGCCCCCAATAGTAGCTTCTGCAGAATCGGCCAGCATACGGCTCTGTCTGCACAGTCACCCAGGCAGGTGACTCCTTCCTCCGTGTCCACTCTTAGGAAAAGGCACTCTATTTTTTGTGAGGACCACATTTTGCTGACGTGATGTCTGGGGAGGGGAAGGTGCATCCATCAGAGCAGTGGTTCTCAACCTTCCTAAGGCCGCGACCCTTGCATACAGTTCCTCCTGTGGTGCTGATCCTCAACCATGAAATTTTGCCACTGTGATGCATCGTGATGTAAATATCTGCATTTTCCGATGGTCTTCAGCGACCCCTGTGAAAGGGTCGTTCGGCCCCAAAGGGGTCGACCCAGAGGTTGAGAACCACTGCATCAGAGGCACAGGAAGAAATTCCAGGTGAACAGGACACATTCTAGCAGCCGCCTCATCGCCAGGGAGAGTTCACTGCTTCCTTCAGCCCTCACTTCTCCAGCCGAAAAGCCACACACACCCTCTCTCCCTCTTCTGCTTTTTAACATGTTTGTATTGATTACAGAGAGGAAGGGAGAAGGAGAGAGAGAGAATCATCGATGGCTGTCTCCTGCACGCCCCACACTGGAGATCGAGTCTGCAACCCAGGCACGTGGCCTCCTGTTTCAGAGGTCAACACTCACCCACTGAGCCACCTCGGCCAGGCCTTTTCTTTCTTTTTTTTTTTTTAATATATTTCACTGATTTTTCACAGAGAGGAAGGGAGACAGACACATAAATGAGAGAGACATCGATCAGCCGCCTCCTGCACACCCCACAGTGGAGACGTGCCCGCAAGCAAGGCACATGCCCCCAACCAGAATCAAACCTGGGACCCCTCAGTCCGCAAGCCGATGCTCCATCCACTGAGCCAAACCAGTCTCGGCCTCTTCTACTTCTTATCCGGATCACTTTCTGTAGGCTCATGTGTCATCTCAGCTACAATCCTACTTGCATTCTAATGAGGACCCTTTACTGCAGAGGGGGTTTCACACTTTTCAGAACTTCTCCTTGGAAAGCTGTTGCTGTGTGAAATACCCCAACTCCTAAGCTGTCCCTGAGTCATTGCCTCCTAGACAGACAGGTCCTACTGAGCCTAGGGGGACCAAGATCAAGGTAAAGGGTATCTGCTGCACACACGCATTGCATTAAAAAAAAAAAAAAAAACGCTAAAATCTTGTTTTTGCGTGTTTGTCATGCCAATGCGACATAGCACCCAAAGAGGACCCACGCCCAGGCTCCTGAAACAATTCCCGAGGCAAACAGAATGACGTCAGTAACACTGCCTCAGGCTGAGCACCCGCAGCAAGCCGGGGCCTGCTCCCATCGGCTCATCCGCACCAGGATGAGGCAGGATTCGGGTGCGGAGGGAAAGGAGCTTCTGAACCCCTTGTTCTTTCAGGCTGCCGGTCGGTGGCTGAGATCAACCAGGACCTGATCCAGTTCTCCAGGTTGTAACGGAAGAGCTGGGAACGGGACGGCCGAGGGGGCCCCCGGGAAGAGCAAACCAGAGCCGGTGTGCGGCGCCATCCTGTCCTATCCAAGGCCCAACCACTTCACCCTGCACTTCCGGCCCCGGGCCCTCCTCTGCCTCGCCGCTGTCTGTATGCAGTTCTCTCGCCTGAAATCCCCCTCGGAAAGAAAAGGGCAGGTCAACCTTGTGCACTGCTGGTGGGAATGCAGACTGGTGCAGCCACTGTGGACAACAGTATGGAGTTTCCCTCAAAAAACTAAAAATGGATCTCCCATTTGACCCAGCAATCCCACTCTTAGGAATTTATCCTAAGAAATCACAAACACCAATCAGAAAAGATATATGCACCCCTATGTTCATAGCAGCACAATTCACAATAGCTACAATTTGGAAACAGCCTAGGTGCCCGTCAGCAGATGAGTGGATCAGAAAACTATGGTACATCTACACAATGGAATACTATGCTGCCATTAAAAAGAAGGAATTCTTACCGTTTGCAGCAACCTGGATGGAACCGGAGAGACTTATGCTGAGTGAAATAAGCCAGTCAATGAAGGAGAAGCACCACATGATCTCACTCATTGGTGGATAATAAAGAACATTGTAAACTGATGAACAAAAGGATAGACACAGAAGCAGTAAAGCATCAAACAGGCTGTCAAATTACAGCGGGAAGGTTAGGGAGAGGTGGGGTAGATAAGAGGTCAACGGAAGGACTTGTATGCATGCATATAAGCATAACCAATGAACATAGACACTGGGGATTAAGGTATCCCTGGGAGAGGTGGGGGGACAATGGGGAGATATGTATACTTGTAACAATAAAAAAAATCAACTACTAAAAAAAGAAAAAAAAGGTGGGTCAATGGTGACTGACTTACCTTCTACATCTCTATCAAACATCCATGGTCATCTGAACTCTGGACAGAAGAGCAATATATATAAAGTATATATAATATATAATATATATAAAGTATCCCCTCAACAAAATCACTCCCCAGTCTAAAAAGAACAGGGAAATAACAGAGTTTAAAACTTAGGCTCAGGACTGCTACTGACAGTGGGGTGACTTTTTCAATAGCTCCGTGTTCTCTTGGCCCACTCCCCGGGCCTCAGCCCCAAGGTCACCTCCCACACACCCCTGAGGGTGCAGCATCACGGACAGTGAGGCGTGGTGCCCTTCCTAGAACATCGTTCTCTGGAATTTCACTTCTAGGTCTCAGACACCGTTTGTGTCACGTCCGCAACTTTGGCCTCATTATCCTCTGCACGTCAGAAACAAGAGACTATCTCAGTACCAATTGTCCTTTGTGGTGCAAAAGGATGAATCACAGCCTTGAAAATATGGAATGAAACCAGAGAAATCATTGGTAGAGTAACATCCGCTCTTCTAACCCCTTCACAACCTCACAAGTCTTCTTTTTTTTTTCATGCTTGTGAGACATGATTAGAGCAAGGCCATGGGCCAGGTACAGAGACTCACCTGGGCAGAAAGCCTGGATGCCTCTATGAAACATCCATGGTCACCTGCATTCTGGACAGAAGAACAATACTGGGCCGAGACCGGTTTGGTTCAGTGGATAGAGCGTCGGTCTGTGGACCGAGAGGTCCCAGGTTCGATTCCGGTCCGGGGCATGTACCTTGGTTGCGAGCACATCCCCTGTGGGGGGCATGCAGGAGGCGGCTGATCGATGTCTCTCTCTCATCCATGTTTCTAATTCTCTATCCCTCTCCCTTACTCTCTGTAACAAATCAATAAAGTATATTTAAAAAAAAAAAAAAACGATGCCTTTAAAAAAAAACACACAATACTGGGAAAACAAGAACCTTGTCTCCAGAATCACCTGTCCTCCCCTAGCATGTGTCTGGTCATGTGCTATCTTTTCTGTGCTGGCCGGGCAGTTTAGACCCCCTGACCTCTTCCTCCCAACGATAACATCTAGGCCTCAGTTACATTTCAGCTCCGGGCCCAGAAAAGCAGCAAAACCAGCTACGCTGGCTAATGACCCCCCGCCTGGCGCCGAGCAACCAGTGGAGACCACACCCTGGTAGAGCACGGGAGGAAGGATGACGGATGTTCTACCAAGACCCTCCCCGAAAATTCCCACTGGCAGGAGAGAGAGAGAGAAGTGGGTCAGGACAAAGGACCCGGACACACACTCGCCCAGAGCCATTCCCCTCCCTGCTTTTCCCTTTAAGTGACCCCACAAAACTTGCAATGAGGTGGGCAATGGGCAGTGGCAGTGCTAACCCCGAGCCTGTCCCCAAGGCCTGCTGTTCTCAGACTCCTCAGTGAGCCAGAGAGCAGCCCACCCCATACTCTTCTGCCGCTGCTTTGCCTTTCTTGTTTCACTGTCCTGAGTGTGTTTTTGCTGCCATCATGGACCCAGTGTCCTTGGGATCAGCGCTGTGTACCCCCTTCCCTTTGGCGATCCCCAGTCCCCGGCCCCTTTCCTTAAATAAACTCAAATCTTTATCCACACCTGAGATGGCTTTCAGTCTGCCCGCGCACCACGGACTTGAACCTTCCGAGGCTCTGATTATCTTACTGGCTGGTGACCTTGTAAAATGCCCCAACCTTCTCAGTAATATCTTTACTTATACGGACTTCTAAGCAGGCATGATGGCCAGTCCTGAAATCAGCAGCTGGGCACTTGACTGAGTCATTCCAGAATGGTGTGGGGTAAGAGTGTAAAAAAAAAAAAGCTGAGACTGGTTTGGCTCAGTGGATTGAGCGTCGGCCTGCGGACTGAAAGGTCCCAGGTTCGATTCCGGTCAGGGGCATGTACCTTGCTTGAGGGCACATCCCCAGTGTGGGCTGTGCAGGAGGAGGCTGATCGATGTCTCTCTCTTATCGATGTTTCTGACTTTCTATCCCTCTCCCATAATGGAGTTCACTGACCTTACAAGAGAATCCTCCCTGTGTCCTTCTACCTTGGTGCCAACTATACCCTTTTGGTCCCGGACACGCGTGTATGACTTTTGAAGTGGTTTTTCCTTCTGGACTCGGGTGGCTCTCTCCGAGAGTCCGAGGAAAAGGAGCAAAGACAGGATCAAGGTGCCTCCAAAGGGCTGTGCTAGGAGGGCCTTCTCGGCCCCTCGGGACGCCCGGTGCTGGACAGTGTTCAAAAGCGGGACGGAATACGTGGCATCTCAGAGATAAGTCTTCCTGCTGATAACGAGGGTCGGCTTTGAAGCCACTCCAAGGCCAGGCGGCCTGACCGAGGCGCCTGCGTCACTGTCCTCCAGATGCCTGGCAGGACCACAGACATCGCTGTCCCCCTCCGTTAAACGGCAACGCCAGCCCTCCCGGCCTGACGCTGGGGAAGGAAATGGCAGGAGGGACTTCTCTTTCCTCAGGTCTCTGCTGCCTCCTCACAACACGTCAAAAGCCGAACAAACCAGAAAATGAACAACTCGGCTCCGTCCCTCCGAAAAGTGAGGTCAAGGGCACCCCACTGCCCCCCCCCCCAACTGGAGAGACGGGCAGACCCAGAGAACCAGACCTTCCTGTGAGCAAACCTCCATGAAAGTCAGGCCAGGGTAGGAAGCCTGAGCTGCAGCTGGCCAGCTGACCGGTCTGAGAGTTATAAACTCCAGGGAGACCCCAACACAGGGGGGCCCCAGACTTTGGTTCTACCTCCAGGAACTGCACCTGGTCCACCTCCTGGTTCTCTCTGGGAGCAGCAGGAGGGGAAAGGAGCCGTCGTTCTGAAATACGCCCGCCAGAGCGCTCTTGCTCTCAGCAAGGCCCGCCCTCGAGAGAAACTATCTCAGAGACCCTAACCCACCTGGGAGGTGGAAGAGACCTAACCCCAGCCCCCCTGGGTCCCCCCTGTCCCACCAAAGTAGGGGGTGGGCGACCGGGAAGCACTGGTCAAGTCCACAGCCCAGCAGCACGAGTTCACCAAAAGACAGACCTGACTAGAGGACTAAAAACACTGAGACAGTCAGAGCCCTGGATGGTTTGTGCATCTTTCCATTCATTCATCCATCCATCCATCCATTCATTCATTCATTCATAACTTGCTATGATGTCTCAGATACTGTGCTACTTCTATGGGGATACAGTGGTACCTCGAGATACGAGTTTAATTCCTTCCGTAACCTTGAGGCGTGGGAAACGATGAGAGGCTCGAGTTGCGGTAAACTGGTGGGTCGTTTGCAGCCGGCCCATCCACGCGATGACTCCTATCTCAAATGTTGCTCGTGATTTCAAAGCAAAAATCGCTCGCTCGACGGCTCGTTATCTCAAAAATCTCGTATGTTAGGGCACTCATATCTCGAGGTACCACTGTAGAAAGATGTATAAAGTATAAATAGTCACACATGCAACAGTTTTTGAGCACAACTAAGACCCCTCATCTCACGACCCAGGCCAGAGAAGTGGGTGCTCATCACTGGATAGCTCCCCCAGATTTCTCCAGAGTGGGGAGCAAAATGGACGTCTGGGTACACTGGGTGGGAGAGAGAGTCACCTCCCGCACCACACTGGGAGCCACCACCTTGGCAAAGGTCTTCACTGTGTAAAACGGCCACACTCCCAGCCACACCCCGAGAGAGGAGACCGGCACCGAAGCGGCCCCTCCCCGGGTGTGTCTGCCTCCCGGGCAGAAACCCCACGGTGCCGGGAGCCGGCGCCTGCCTAGACGGCCCGCTGAGGTTCACAGACGGCGGGTCCCCCACAGCCAGCGGGTCCCCCACAGCCAGAGCCCCCCGCGGGTGTCCAGCCGTGGGCGGCACCGAGCATCCTTATCGCTGTGGCCTTGGAGCCGGCCTTCCCTCCCTCTGCTGCGCAGGGACAGGAGACAGAAGCTGGAGCCCCGGGCCGTGTGGTAGGAGGGACCGGGGGCAGCAATGAGCAATGAATATGTAGTGGACAGCGGCCAAGATAAAAAAGGCCGGGCCAGAGGGGACGGCCCAGAACCCCGTGCTCCTTGCAGGGACAGCCTCGCCACCCGGCCCTTTCACCTGCCTTTTAGCCAGCGAACAGGTCAGAGCGTCTTCCAAACTCTCTCTCAAGCAGCGGAGGCGCCGGGCAGAGGGGCTGGGGGAAGAGAAGGGATGCGGGCGCTGGTCACCACCGGGCCTCTGTTGGGGGCCTCCTGCAGGGTGACCCTCCTCTACCCCAGCGGCTCCCCCGCCGGCCGGCTTCTGCAGGGTCCCTCTCGTCCCCAGGTGCGCCATGGCTGGCTGGAGCTGCCTCGTGACGGGCGCCGGAGGCTTCCTGGGGCAGAGGATCGTCCGCCTGCTGGTGGAGGAGGAAGAGCTGGAGGAGATCCGGGCGCTGGACAAAGCCTTCCGACCGGAATTGCGGGAGGAATTTTCTAGTAAGTGGACGTGGGTCAGGGCAGCGGTTCTCGACCTGTGGGTCCCGACCCCTTTGGAGGGTCGAATGGCCCTTTCACACGGGTCGCCTAAGACCACCGGAAAACGCAGATATTTACATCACGATGCAGAACAGTAGCAAAATCTCATGGTTGGGGGTCACCATCACATGAGGAACTGGATGCAAGGGTAGCGGCCTCAGGAAGGTTGAGAACCACTGGGTCAGGGGAAAACGGCAAAGCTAAACTTGAACCTGGGCAGGCTAGCCTCGGAGTCTGGGCTCTTAACCACTAGTCTGCCTGCCCAAAAGGTTTCCTCTGGGCGTCCTTCCCACTACCTACCCCCACATGAGCAAAAGCATAGCGGCCCCAGGCCCACACCATCCATGGCCGGTGGCTCCACCGCCCGGGGACTCCACAGCGCCCTCTCCCAGCTTCTCTGCGTCCCTGCAGGCTAGTGGGAGAGGGAGGAATTCTTCCCTGTGGTTTGGGATTTCTCCCCTCTCCTGCTGGCCCCCCACCCCAGCCTCCCCACACGCCCCGCCTCCCCCAAAGATATGTGGTACCTTGAGATTCGAGTGCCCTAACATACGAGATTTTTGAGATACGAGCCGTCGAGCGAGCGATTTTTGCTTTGAAATACGAGCAACATTTGAGATAGGAGTCATCGCGAGGATGACGCACCAGTTTACCGTGACTCGAGCGTCTCGTAGTTTCCCACGCCTCAAGGTTACGGAACGAATTAAACTCGTATCTCAAGGTACCACTGCTGAGTCCATTGAGCCAGTCTACTGAGGCCAGCAGCTAACAACAGGCAGAGGGAGGGAGGGAGGGGAGAGGGCAGAAGTGGGGCCCTCGTCAGAGAAAGTTTAACTCTCAGGCTGACTTCTAGCAGCTTCTCTCCTGCCTTTCCCTTTCTCTGGGGTCTTCCTGAGAGGAGAGCGAACTTGGCAGACGCTTCAGGCGAGCAGATGGCTGCTCTCCGGTGTGACCCAGGAAGGAGGTTCTCTGGCCCTGAATCTTCCCCTCTGGCCCCAGTGCCCATTGTAGTTCAAGAGGCTTCTCCCTGCGCCCCAGAAGTGGCGGGTCCTGCACACGGTGGCCGGGAAGGTGAGCCAGGCTGAGGCAGGGGAGGCTGAGTCACTGTCAGAGGGACTTAGACTGCCCTCCTCTCCGAGCCACGGTGCCCGCGCTGGTGGAATGGGCATCAGGACGCCTCTCTCGTGAGACAGCTGCGAGAGGAAGTCAGGAAGCGATGGGAGGTGAGAGGAGAGGAGGGAGCACGGGGCAAACGCAGGTGTCTGTCCAAACGGCGGTCACTCCCGTGGCCTTCAGAGGAGCCGAAGCCTCTGCTGTGGGAGCTCTGCCCTCGGCTCCGGGGCCGGAAGCTCTCCTTCGGCACGGACGTCTGCTTTTGATGAGAGCTGGGCTCTTCCTAAACCCCCCGCCATTGGTTCCACTAGCTGCCTGGTACCCGAGACTTTGACCCTTCCTCTCAGCTCAGTAAGAACCAGAACCAGCCGAGACCCATTTGGTTCAGTGGATAGAGCGTCGGCCTGCGGACTGAAAGGTCCCAGGTTCGATTCCAGTCAAGGGCATGTGCCTTGGTTGCAGGCACATCCCCAGTGCAGGAGGCAGCTGATTGATGTTTCTCATCGATGTTTCTAACTATCCATCTCCCTTCCTCTCTGTAAAAAAAAATCAATAAAATATATATTTTTTTAAATAGAACCTGCCACAGCGAGGCCTGCACATCCAATCTTGTGCCTCCCCCCAGCCTCTGCCCAGAGCAGCTGCTGAGACCCTAGCTCCACACTCCCTACCTGCACTGTGGTCAGACATTCCGGTTGCTCTCTCCACTGCTTGGCTCTCTCTCACATCCTCCCCACAAGCCACTGCGGCCCGGGCGGGCTTCCTACACCACTCTGTTCACATTTGTCCACTTAGTCCAAATCCACGCGTGATCCTCATTCCCTGCAGAATGAAGTCCGAATTCTGTCCTCTCTCTACCCACTCTCCACAATCACCTGATCCTTTCCCTGCAGAATGAAACCCGAATTCTGTCCTCTCTCTACCCTCTTCTCTCCACAATCACCTGATCCTCATTCCCTGCAGAATGAAACCCGAATTCTGTCCTCTCTATACCCCGTCTCCATAATCACCCCTCAATGAGTGGATGACTCCCCACGAGTCCTTGGGACAATTGAGTGATCCGGGCCTGCTTGACTCCTCTCCGCTCGAGTTCTCTTTTGGAAGGAGATGCGTGGGAAACAGATGTCTGCTGTCCCCCATAAACACGACACATTCTGATCTCCGTGCTTCGGATTACTCGTCCTTCTGTGGAATGTGCCTCCCTCCCTCTCTGTAACCTTCACCCTCCCACACACACTCCTGCTTGTCCTTGGAGACCCGGGTAAAACGCCACCTCTGTCAGGAAACTCCCAGACCCCAGCGGCCTCCCCATGAGTGACGTGGTGCTGTTCGTTCACACAGAGCTACAGAGCCGGAGCAAGCTGACGCTGCTGGAAGGGGACATCCTGGATGAGCAGTTCGTGCGGCGAGCCTGCCAGGGCGTGGCCGCTGTCATTCACGCCGCCTCCGTCATTGACGTCTTCAACGTCATCCCCAGAGAGACCATCATGAACGTCAACCTGAAAGGTACTGTGTCCGAAGGACGCGTGGAGCAGGGTGGGCAGGGGACGCGGGGGAAACGGGACTAGGCAGGCAGGGGCAGCCCCGACACTGGTCACCTGCAGTCTGGGCTTTTGCTTGGCACTGCCAGCCAAGAGGGTGCTGGCTGCTGTCCTCAGGGTGGTGTTGTTGTTGATGATGTTTTAGTGATTTCAGAGGAAGGAAAGGAGAGGGAAAAAGAGATGGAAACATCAATCGTCAGAGAATCGTTGATTGGCTGCCTCCTGCACACTCCCTCGTGCAGTGGTCGGCAAACTGCGGCTCGCCAGCCACATGCGGCTCTTTGGCCCCTTTGAGTGTGGCTCTTGCACAAAATACCACGGCCTGGGCGAGTCTGTTTTGAAAAAGTGGCTTTAGAAGAAGTGTAAGTTTAAAACATTTGACGCTCCAAAGAAATGTCAATCGTCGCACTGTTGATATTTGGCTCTGCTGACTAATGAGTGTGCCGACCACTGACCTCGTGGGCATTCGGCACACCACCTGGGCATGTGCCACATGGCCAGGAATCAAACCAAGAATGGTTCATGGCTCGATGCTCAACCACTGATCCACACCAGCCAGGTGTCCTCAGGTGTTTAGATGAGAAAACGGGGGCTGAGAAAGACTCAGTAACTTCCAAGGCTCTGAGGCGCTGGTCACACAGTGGGGCCAAGAGCCAAGGGCTCTGGGCTGAGGTGGCCCCGCGTCAGTTAGCAGCGATGGGGCTCATCTCGGGGCCGGATTCCTAGGGCGGGACTTCCTGCTCAGGATGAAGCTGGTGCCATGGTCTGGAACTACAGATTCGTGGCGCACGTGACATCCTGTGACATCTTCTTAACCATCACGGTGTCCCATTATCCACGACGCCACGTCTCCATCCCGCCACCAGGCCTCCTCTGAAAGACTAGCTCTAACCAGGTGTCCAAATACGCCTCTTAGATCCTCAAACCTAAAGGCTCGGTGGCTCCTTCAGAAAGGTGGCTTCCAATCTACTTTGACTATAGATGCATCTGCTCCAGGGTTTGGCTCAGACCGCTCGTTAGCTTGCCATTCTATCTATCATCCACCTGATCCTAGAGAGGTAGCCAGGAGGACAGTACCCCCTCTCTCCCTAGCCCATCGTCCTCTGCGCCCCACACTCAGACTCCTTTTCTAAAGCAATGTATGGCTTTGGGTTTCTAGCCAAAAACAGCGCAATAACAAAAAAAGACCCCTTTAGTTTCCACTAGGCCACACCTCTAGTCCCCCCACACTGTAAGGAGGGGGTGCAAGTAACCAGTTTCTTGCCTTCAGCCCTCTCTCACAATTCCCACCCCTCACAGCTCCCGACAACAGCAGATTTGAAATCCCTGAGAAGAGAGAAGGTGACTAGAAGCAAGGTCACTCCCAAGCTTAGAAAATACTTCGTGATGACTGTCATTTCCCCCTCTGCAGGGAAATTAGCTCCCAATGTTCTCTGCCTCTGGATTTAAATTATTTTCCATTGAAGCTGTCTCTCCCCAAATCAGACTTCACAACGTCCTTAAAAGGGATTTTTAAATGCAAAATCTAACAATGATTCTTTGGTCCAGAGATTCCCTGTAGGGAGGGCGCTCTGGATTACTTTTGTGAGCGAAGATTCTACCCAGAGCTCAAGGGATTCTGCCAGGTCCTCCAGTTATAGGTGTTACCACCAGAGGACGCCCCCTTCTGAGTCTCCCCCAGGCTCAGCGTGCAAGGCTAGTTGCTTACTTATCATCCCCCACTTTTCCTACCTGGGAAGTCACAGGCAGAACTAGAATTGGCCTTGCAGGGGACACACAACGGGGAGCAGAACCTGGATCTCCAGCTTCTCCCCAGAACCCACCGATTTGCCCAGTGGCTCTCAAAGAAAGGTCCTCGTGACTACGTGTTTATTGGTCCTTAAAAAGAGAGCAATACGGGCCAGTTCAATATGGTTCATTAATGGCAGGCTATTTTAAATAAATAAAGTAAATTAGGAAGCTGTACTCTCAGAATATGGACAGTCCTAGTCCCTAGGCAAACAGAGAGCCGTTAAAGGACTCTCTCATCACATACACACACACACACACACACACACACACACACGTTTATAGGTAATAAACATGCCTAAATATATATTGAATTGTTTGTATTGTTCTCTCTCTCTTTTTTAATATATTTTGTTGATTTTTTACAGAGAGGAAGGGAGAGGGATAGAGAGTCAGAAACATTGATGAGAGAGAAGCATCAATCAGCTGCCTCCTGCTGGGGATGTGCCCACAACCAAGGTATAGTACATGCCCTCGATCGGAGTCAAACCTGGGACCTTTTCAGTCTGCAGGCTGACGCTCTGTCCACTGAGCCAAACCGGTTTTGGCGTATTGTTCTCTTTTTAAGGACCGATAAAAACAGCAGTCACGAGGACCATTTGTGAATGTCCAGGGAAATACGGTGTGGCAACCCTAGGTCCTTTTCCGGAATCAGAAGGACACGCTCAGGCCCAGGAAATAAACCCCAAAGCCTGGACATTTTTGCCTCTTTTTCTAGTTGCGCTTTCCTGTGGCATCGGCCCGTCAGCTCGCGGCCAGAGACACGGGAACATCCCCCCAACCCCCTGGTCTGCAGTGACCCCTTCTCTCTGGTGGGAGGGTGGGCACGGTGGGTGGGCATCCCACTGACAGCGCCCTCCTGTGGGCAGGTACCCAGATCCTGCTGGAGGCCTGCGCCCAGGCCAGCGTGCCCGCCTTCGTCTACACCAGCACCATCGAGGTGGCGGGGCCCAACTCCTACCGCGAGGCGGTGCAGAACGCCGGCGAGGACCAGCGCCTGGAGACCAGGTGGTCGGCCGCCTACCCGCACAGCAAAAAGCTGGCCGAGCGGGCCGTGCTGGCGGCCGACGGCCGGGCCCTGCGGGACGGTGGCACCCTGCACACGGTGGCCCTGCGGCCCATGTACATCTACGGCGAGGGCAGCCCGTTCCTGCGCGGCTTCGTGGAGCACGCCCTGCGGCACCGCGGCCTCCTGCCGCACGACAGCAAGCTCTCCGTGGTCAACCCCGTGTACGTGGGCAACGCGGCCTGGGCCCACGTGCTGGCCGTGCGGGCGCTGCGGGACCCGGCGCGGGCCGCCGGCGTCCGGGGACAGTTCTACTACATCGCGGACGACACGCCGCCCCAGAGCTACGACGACCTCAACTACGCGCTGGGCAAGGAGTGGGGCTTCCGGCTGGACCCCCGGGCCGGCCTGCCCGTGCTGCTGCGCTACTGGCTGGGCTTCCTGCTGGAGGTGCTGAGCTACCTGCTCGGCCCGGTCTGTGGGTTCCGGCCGCCCTTCAGCCGCCACACCGTGACCCTGCTCAACAGCGTCTTCACCTTCTCCTACCAGAAGGCGCAGCGGGACCTGGGCTACCGGCCGCTCTTCAGCTGGGAGGAGGCCCGGGAGCAGACCACGCAGTGGATCGGCTCCCTGGTGCAGCGGCACCGGGAGGCCGGGAGAGCCAAGGCTCGCTAAAGGCGGGGGGACGGGAGGTAGGGCGCAGGGTGGGTCCTGCTGGTGGCCAGGTGGCTGTCCATCCCTCCCCTTCCCCGCTTCTGGCTTCATCCAGAACAGCGGTTCTCAGCCTTCCTAATGCCGCGACCATTGAATACAGTTCCTCGTGTGGTGGTGAATCGGAATGTAAATACAGGGGTACCTCGAGATGCGAGTTGAATTTGTCCCGTCACCTCGAGGCATTTGGGAAACGATGAGACACTCGAGTCGCGGTAAACTGGTGGTGGGTCGTGTGCAGCCGGCCGATCCGCGCGATGACTCCTGTCTCAAATGTTGCTCGTTATTTCAAAGCAAAAATCGCTCGCTCGACGGCTCGTATCTCAAAAATCTCATATGTTAGGGCACTCGTATCTCGAGGTGCCACTGTGTATCTGTGTTTTCTGATGGTCTTAGGCGACCCTGCTAGGGGTTCTCAACCGGTGGGTCCCTGCCGTAGAGCCTAAGACCATCAGAAAACAGGTCGAGACCCACAGGCTGAGAACCGCTGATCCAGAAAGCCACTGGGACCCAGGTTGGTCGGCGTCCCCGTTACCAGACGCCGCGTCATTCATTGCCTTCCTCCTGTCACCCACCACCGGCCCCGCATCTTCGCTGTGTTTCCCTTGCCGATTTCAAACTCCTGTTTAAACGCCTATCCTTTTACACAGCTCGGTGAAGAGAATAATAAATGTCTCCGTACCTCACCCGGAAGGAGGCTGTGGTGTGTGGGAATACATCCCTCCTTCCTCCTCTCGCCTCTATTTCCGGGGGGTCGCCGTCTCTTGTAAGAAAAACTGCAGCGAACTGGGTCTGTGCCCTCCCTGGGACACTCACTCCAACCAGCTGACCCCCCCCCCCCCCGTCCCCGGGCCAGGGCAAGGCAGTTAACATTTTTAATTCGTCCTGGTCTTACCTCCCCAAGGGGTCTTTCAGTAAATGAGCCGCTTACAGTCCGACCACAGAAACACTGACCGCTTTTCCATCATCCAGGCCCACTCCCACCCACTCAGTCAGTTAGCCATCGGGTGTCCAGCATGCACTGGAGGTGGCAGGATCGGGCCTCTGAGCAAAGCTTGGGCATATGGAGTGCCAGCAGGTTACACTCTTCCCTTATCTTGCTGGAAAATGTAAGACCAGGGCCCTTTCTAATTAAAGTCTTACTACTGCTGGCTTACAACCTCAACAAATGGCACAAGTGCAAATACAGTGGTACCTCGAGATATGAGTTTAATTCGTTCCATAACCTTGAGGCGTGAGAAACTATGAGATGCTCGAGTTGCAATAAACTGGTGGTGGGTCGTGTGCAGCCGGCCAATCCGCGCGATTCCTCCTATCTCAAATGTTGCTTGTATTTCAAAGCAAAAATCGCTCATATCTCAAAAATCTCCTATGTTAGGGCACTCGTATCTCGAGGTACCACTGTACCCAAAAAAATGAAACAGACACCACCTGATTGACCGTTCAGTGTAGACGGGTATGATTTGAGTGGGGCACTGGGACAGGGACAAAGAACCGTGCTTTCACTCCGTGTATTCAGCACGGACGGCAGAATAGATGGACTTTCACCATGTTTATCAGAAGGGAAGGGGATGCCTCACAGACGTAAGGCTCAGGGTCAAAGCTGAGAAAAACCATCGAAGCCAAATAGGTCACAACACAAGCCTTCCTATCCAAGGCCCAGTCCCCGTGGAAATCTGCTCACACCCACTGTGCTTGCTGCCTCTTCTTAACCCATTCAGAAATAATAATAAAGCTGGAGTTTATTTCTCTCTCTCTACTCTTTTACAAGACGAGCTTTGGATATTAAGAATTAATGACCTCCCATTCATTTAAAAATCTCTAACACTTTATGCGTTAATGAACATTGCTCCATCTGTGTTGCACATGAATGGGAGAGTATGGCAAGGTGTGTGGTTTTAAAAGGATTCTTAAGGCTTTAGTAAAAAAAAGTGTAGTGTGTTTTCATAGGTACAATAATTATTGTTTTTCTTAAGTAAACCTTGAACTGCCCTCTCATTCCTATACCATCCATTGCACTTACTACATATTGTATTAGTCTCATGGCCCATAGCACAAAATCTAGAGTATAAAAATTACTACATATATTCGGCCCTGGCTGGTGTTGCCAAATGGTTAGAGCATCCGCCCCACACTGAAGGGTCTCAGGTTCAATTCCTGGTCAAGGGCATGTACCTGAGTTGCAGATTCGATCCCCGCCCGTGCAAGAGGCAGTCAGTCGATGTGTCTCTCTCACATCAATGTTTCTCTCCCTCCCCTTCCCTCTCTCTCTCTCTCTCTCTCTCTCTCTCAAATCAGTAAGAACTATTTTTTTAATATTTGGAGGGTACAATATGGAAGTATGCTAGTCAAATGCACTATGCGTTTCAAGCCCAATTTGTATGAAGAACTTAGCCATTTTGCCCTTCATTTTCCAAGTAAAATGCTTCTTTCTTTCTTATCAAGTTCTTAAGCTCGAGCACAGATTTCAAGTTCAAATCCGCAAGATCATAAAAGAGCTATTCCCCTAAATTGGGGTCTCCTCATTTAAACCCGACCCCCGGAAATATGGGCTGTACTACTTCAGACTCAGTCTTTCTCTTTTCTGTCTAGCCCTTATCTGCAACTCAGGTACATGCCCTTGACCAGGTATTGAACCTGAGACCCTTCAGTGTGGGGCGGATGCTCTAACCATTTGGCAACACCAGCCAGGGCTGAATATATGTAGTAATTTTTAGACTAAATTTTGTGCTTCCCATCAGGCCTGACTCTCAGCTATTGGCATGAACCTAAAATGCAGACCTAAGTCTTCCCGGCACCGTCTGTCTGCGATCAGTAAGTAGTTTATGAACGATAAAAAAGGGTGAAGTCAAAAGTTAAAAATTAAACCCACTGAACGCCCACACTGAACGGTGGTCCTCTCTGCCACGTCCCAGCACCCCCATCCACTCCCCTACCCCTATCCAGCTCACCTTGAGCACCACGCCTTGTGGATCCCACTGGCCCCCGAGCCCTGGCCCCTGGCCTGCTGACTCCCCACTGACCAGTCGGAGGGACCCTCCTGGTAGAGCACCGCAGGTCCGTCCTGACTTCCCCGAACCCCAGGCCAAGTGGACCTGCTTGAGAGCGACCTCAGCCAGGGAGCTGGCGCCCATCCTCATGCCCCACAGCGCCCTCTGCCGGCAGGGGCTATGCGGCTGGATGAGGTGGGCAGGTGCAGCAGCAGGTGCGGGAGCCACAGAGCACCAGGGTGGTTCACCTGCACGGCTCAGCTGTCGGCAGCACAGGCCCTGGCACCAAAGGCACCAGTGCCAGTTCGGGTTCAACTCCTGAGCCTCCGTTGGCTGCACCCCAAGCTCCTCGCGGACCCTCCAATTCTATTGCCCCCCCTCCGCTTTTTTTCATTCACAAATGGAGAATTTTATTGTAAGGAGTCATGGGGTCAGAATACTATCTATTTCTAAAATTGTGGCATCTGCCGAAACCGGTGTGGCTCAGTGGATAGAGTGTGGGCTTGGGAACTGAAAGGTCCCAGGTTCGATTCCGGTCAAGGGCATGTACCTTGGTTGTGGGCGATTAATCCCCAGTTGGGGATGTGCAGAAGGCGGCTGATTGATGTCTCTCTCTCGTGGATGTTTCTGACTCTCCATCCCTCTCCCTTCCTCTCTAAAAAAATCAAATATATTTTTTAAAGTAATAAAAAATAAACTGCTGGGATCCTTTCCGATTTTACTCAGCACAGTTACCACACACTTCTCGAGGCAGCTCTCTCCGGGCGTGGCATCGAAGATGATACCGTGGACAGAACTTAATGATTAACCTAAAAGCTGGCATGTACTGCCGTCCCATGCCGATTTGACATAGATATAGCCAGAAAACAATGGTTGGGTTTAAGTGTCGCCGGCTAAAAGTCCCTCCGTGATACAAGGAATGTGATTCTGGGCCTGTGAGGGAAACGAGCCGCTCCTGTCCACAACACACCCCATGCCCTCGGCACCCCGCCCTCTTCGTGTTCCGGGGAGGGGTGCAGGGCGCCCCTGCCGCCAGGCACCTGTCACGGCCCCCGGGGCGGTTGCTCATTAACCTGTCTCCCGGACGTACACTGTGGACCTTGGGAGGGCACCACGGAGACCCCGACTGACCACCTGTCTCCCCAGCTGTCTCCCCACATGTGGCTCAAAGCCAACACTCCGTCAACAGGTGGAATGAAGGGAAGATGGAAGGCCAGGTTCTTAAAGAAAGGGACTCTGTGGACAGGAGAAAACGGGGTTTTAGGGAGTGGAGTGGAGGTTGTCCACGCAGGAGTCGTCTCCTAAGAGAAGACAAAGTTGTGCTCCACACTCACCTGAGCTTGGCCTGAGAGTTCAGTGC